>CM061049.1:56231591-56529091 GCA_030762985.1 Adelphocoris suturalis
AAATCTATTTAAAAGCAGATAGAAATACTCGTGTTTTACGCACTAGCAAAAAAAAAAAAAAAAAAAAAAAAAAAACGACTGTCTGCTTTACAAGCAGATACCATGAATGTTACATGGATATGTCTTCGATTGGGGATTTCATAACGGTCGTCCTCGAGAGTTGTAAACAAATCCTTCAACTTTGGACTGTAGGCGACGAAATGTATGATAAAGAATTTATTTTATCATTCTTGGAGGCACAAAAAGCATACTATAAATTAAAGTTATTTCTCCAATACAGACGCAATGAGTTGTTGTTAACAGTCGACTGTTGTCAGGGGATGAAAATGTTTCCTATGGAGTGGAGTAAATGATGCTATTGCTTTACGTTAAGAATATTGTAACCGGCTTATTAAAATTGTTTATAGTCCAATCAACTTAGTTTAGGAATGTAGCCAGGTACGTAAGGAGGGGGAAATTGGTAGCTTGAGATGTGAACATTTATCACATAAATCAAGAGCTTTCCAACGAGTGGCGAACGATTTTTGTGCGATGAAAACTGCGGAAGTTCCATTCCCCTAGCAACGGCTGGGTTGCACGTGAAAAACACTGAAATTGTGACATCAATTTTGCGTGACGGAAATTTTTAGTTGAACCCCCAAAGCAAAGACATATCCATGTCAAAAAAAAAAAAAAAAAACGTAAATAAACTGGTGTGGGGTACGTTCAACCACTTCCCTTCCTTTTCACAAATTGAAAACCAGGTTATATTAACGATTTATTGCTTCATTAAGATTTTTTTTTTTTTTTTTTTTTTTTTTTTTTTTTTTTTTTTTTTTTAACGTTCCACCTAATTTATTTGATATTTATTATTTTCCTTTTGGTGTAAGTTGATGGGTGAAAAGTTACACGTGTAAACTCTCTGAACCCTCATAACATTCTACCAGTCCTCGTAAATTAGGAATGTTTCTCTCCCTTAGGCAAAACTAAATGTGATTCTTGGAATCATAATGACGAAACAAAATTGGTACTTCAGTCTTGAACATAATCTCTTTCTTAAGCCGCGGTCACACTAGGCTGTTTGGCAGCCGCTATTAACCAGCCGATTGTAATATTGCCAGCAAGCAGCCTAGTCTGACCCAGAACCAGTGGCTGGCGAATGGCAGTGTACTGGTGTTTACTAGCCAGAATCGGAAGTTGAACATGTTTAACTTTTAAGCGCTGCCTACCCTCCGCTGGCAGTCACGTGACCTCCTTGCTGGCGTTAGCCAGCCAATGTGAACCCCTAGTAGCTCTCAAGCGGCTGGTGAATTAACACCTCGTGTCTAGTTTGTTTTATGCAAGCAATGTTGGTTTCGTTAACTGCATTTTCTATTAATTTTTTTCTGGTAATTAACAGTGAATATGGCCGACAGTAACAAGTCTAGCCTGACGGAATTTGGTGTCTTTTTTCTGGATAAGCGGAGTGACTAACTCTAATAGCTCTTTAAATTTAGGAACTGACATTCTTAGAATGTTTGCGTAAGATGATGGATCTTCCAATTCTAGTTCCTTAAAAACTATTGCTGATGCCCCCAGATAGTTTCTTCTTAATATCCAGGATCTAACCCACCATCGCCTTTTCTTCCGTTTCAACAACTGTTCACACAACTCTTCAACTCCAATATTCAACACACGTCTCAGGAGTTCACGACTCACAACAATAGATGACATGTTGCACACAACACACACACAATGTTTTCAAGTCATCAACTGCTGTTAAAACTGTACTACCGGCTAGTTAGTAGCATAATGTGAACCCTTCAGATCCACTGGCTGATGGCGATATTTACCAGCGGCTAGTTAGTAGCAGCTGCTAAACAGCCTAGTGTGAACCGCGGCTTTAGCTTCCCAGTCTTTTGGAGACCTATGTACCGTAATGCATTCAAGTTCTGGCTAACAGGTAACATGGTTCACCCCAAAGAAACTGAGAACTAAGAATTACATATAAAATAGGAACTAAGACAAAACTTTAATTAACGTTAAATTGAAGTGGATTGGATGGGGTAAAAAAAAATGAAATTGAGCAAACGTCTATCTGCTGAATTAATCATTTAAATTGTAAGGGAAACTAAACACATTCCTTAGGATTTTTTTATGGAAAAGGTTTTGCCACCGTACGACACTAGATATGTCTTCAACAGTAGGGATTGCAACGATATTCTTTGAAACTTTTCCCTTGAATTTGACTTCATACTCATTCGAGGAAATCATTTCCTAACCTAGCAACAATTTCCGATTTTCAGATATATGATTATCATATGGTAAAAATCCATGTACCTATTAAGGGAAATTCTAGGAAAAGGTTCAGCCCAAACATTACCCTCATTGATCCTTCATGAAGTCAAAATAGTAAAATTAAACCCACGCATTCAACACTCCAGTCATATATAGCAGTTTTCAGTCAAATTAAACCTTCTTTATATCAAATGAAACTTCGTACCTACCAAATGAAACTTTTTTTCAAACTAATGAAACCTCATTTCATTCAAATGAAACTTTTCGGTCCACCATATTGCTGATCACCGCGACAGAATGCTCCAACATAGTGATAAACATGATGATGAAACTGCTGCCGCAGCAGGGATTGCAAAGATGGACACCCTGGACACCCCACTTCACTAAATTAATTTGCAGTGCCTCTGTATTAAATTGTTTAGCAAAAATCTGATATAAAATGTAATTTTTCTCTGGATGATTCGACGAAGTTCCATTTGATTGAAACGCATGATATAACAATGTTAGTATTATTTTCCAAAATCGTTAATTAGCTGTCTCAGTATAGTGGAAGTAGAATGGTTCCGTGGTTATAATATAATGAAGAAGTAGGTCCAATATGTTGAAAACAGGTTTTCACTAAATGGTAGTAGATGAAGCGCCTTATGAGAAACTTAAATGCTTGCATACGAGTCTGCGAAACATTGGGACATTTTCATGTGTGTTTTCTTATTGTATTTATTACTAGGCAGATCTCACCCGTGCATTGCACGGCGGGGCGTACAGATCAATTAAATGGGCCATAAGAGAAACCGCCCACCCGTGGGTACTCAATTGAATTCGCGATCGTGTTGACTCATTGTTCCGACACCCGTGGGTACTTTATTGAATTCGAGCCAGGCTACATCACCTACCCCAGTTGTTGTTACCACCACACAACAAGGTAGTGAAGTAAGGTTGTTAGGTTCATGTACCCAAGCATCAAAATAAGAAAACAGTTGATTGTTCTCTACGCAACACAGTGAGTCTATTTTATTTATTGGTATTGCGTGAGCAAGTTTTCGTGACGATTTTTCAGTTTATGTGCCAAAGCAAAGACATGAAAATGTCAAAAAAGTTTCATTTGGTTTAGAAGAGCTTTCAATTGATTGGTACGTGGTTTCATTTGGTAGTTACAAAGTTTCATTGATATAAAAAAGATTTAATTTGACTGAAAAATGCTATATAACAGGAAAAAAGCATTTTAATCTCTCCCTTGATGGGAAGAACAGAAGATCATGGATATGTCTAGTACCTACTGCTTACCAGTTGGTACCTACTACTCAATTGTATACCAACCATGTAGTGCCTTCTTTTCTCAAGATTATTCCATTATGGTTACAAAACAATATTAGTTTTTAACTTAGAGTAATAAATCAGCATTCCTTGACACTACAATGGCTTAGAGGTCATAAAATGTCGTGGTAAAATGAGAGCATTCCAAAAAGTGGCGAACGATTTTCCTACTATGAAAACTATGGGAGTTACTCTTCCCTAGTAACGCCTTGGTTGTACGTGAAAATCAATAGAAAATGTGTCAGTCGGGAAAAAAAATGTCGGTCGGGAAAAAAAAGTGTCGCGAAAAATTCCTTGACCCCCAGCCAAAAGACATATCCATGTCAAAATACTAGTAAGAGGACAAACTAACCTGGAAGATCGGTCTCTATCCCTAGAGGATCGGCTCCTGTAGCGATCCCTATCTCTGTCTCTTCGGTCACTACGGTCACGATCTTCTCTGTCACCACGATCGCGGTCACGATCTTCCCGATCACCACGATCACGGTCACGATCCCTGTCCCGGCCTTCTGCTTTCCTCTGAGATCTCCTCTCCTCGACGCTTTTCTGTAAAATGATAGAGCTTGATGAAGTACAGTGTCATTAATAACAAAAGCAGATCCAACTAGAGGTCCAATAACTCACAATGTTATTAATAATTAAAGCAGACCTAACAAGAGATTTCAATAACTCAACAATTTAACATTTTGATCAATTTACACTGGTGTTTCAAGTCTGTTGTGACTCCAAAGAAGGGACTGACTCTGATTGGCTTGAATGAACTTAGGGCCCATTCGATACAACTGGATAACCTCAAACTCAGAAGAGACTCCAGAGTTACGGCAAATTTGCCTTTTGACAAAATGCTATAATCTTGATAGATTTTTTTCTAGAGATTTTTAGAAGGCTACGCGCTACCCGGATTTGTGCACTGTTATTTCAGAAGTTTCGTGACGCAATGGTCTCATCTCGTTTTCTATTCCTTGAGTATTCTAAGATTCTGAAGCTGTGAACAGTTGATATTTCAGGAGACTGACTGGGAGCATACAGTGATGGCTTACGTTTACTTCACCCTGGGTTTCTCTACCCCCCCCCCCCCCCCCCCCCCCCCCCCCCCCAAATTATTTTATTTTTTCGACAACGTAATTTCTGTCTTGTTTTTGTTTGTAAACACTTATATATGTATTTATTTCTTGTGACTTGAAGGTCTTAATTTATTTATCACATCAATAAGTAATAAACCAGCTAGATTACCAGATAGAATATTTGTGAAGATCTAGACATTATCATACCGTTTCAGTTACCATATGAATCATAATGTGTTCATTTACAAATATCATTTCTAACAATGAATTAAGCACAAGTTTTGTGAATTAAATTGTTATATAAAACGTAAACTTTAGAATTATAAGGCTATAATTCACAAAACTTGTGAATTTTCGTCCTGATCGCTTCAACATCGAACCGGACAGCCCAGCAGCACAGCGGGAATGGAAACACTGGCTACGAACGTTCGAAAAATTTCTTGAGGAGTTAGTAGTGTATGACGCTGATCGCCTCAAGGTACTAACCAATTTCTTGTCCTCTAATGTTTTTCAGCTGATAATTGTTTGTGAATCGTATGACATAGCCCTGCGACTCTTTGGGACTTGCATGTTAAAGGAAAAAACGAGATTTTTGCGAGAAACGAACTGGCTACGCGAAAACAGTCTACCACAGGGACAATAGATCAATACGTGGTAGCGCTTGAGGCACTAGCAAAACACTATAACTTCAAAGCAGTTACAGCTAAAGAACATATGGATGTCATCATAGCTGGTATTCAACCATATACCATTCGTCAGCGTCTCTTAGAAAACAAAACCCTAGAGCTATATGAGGCCATTGAACAAGATCGGCATACAAACATACTTTTCTCTGGCAATTTACAAAGTAAAATAAAAACTGACTACACCGTTGGAAAGCTGGGATTGTGATGCAACTTTTAGGATTACAGCATGAAAATTTCCATCCAGGATGTTTCCAGAGTATCTAGAGGACTATGGTTTAAAATAACAAGGGGAGCATGTGATGATCTAGACATTATTATCATACCGTTTCTAGAGATGCCTTTTCGGTTACCATATGAATCATAATGTGTTTATTTACAAATATAATTTCTAACAATGCATTTGATGGTAACCATCAAACCCCATAAACTATACTTGACTACATGCCAACTCTTACCTATCCTCGGGACAACTAACCATAGTACACTTTGTGACCACTAGGGTCGTAAGGTACACCCTCACAGGGTGGCCTCTTATTGGCTTAAATAACTAGCCAGCCGATTAGACACTAGGAATCTACCTGTCCTCCTTCTGAGGTATAAATATAATAATAATAATAATAATAATAATTCTTTATTGCCATAAACATCGTCAATTAAAACAATAGAGCAAACGTCAATTTAAAAAATAAGTAGATAAATGTCTGAGGGGAGTAGGACAAGGGTGCGGAGTGTGGAAGAAAAGGGGGGAGGCACAAAGCTCCCGAGTGTAGCCGGCCGGGGCCAGAGCGCCCCGACCGGCCCGGACCCACCCACCATGGCGGCTCCCGGGGCCACCAGCCCATTTCTGAACAGGCAGCCCTAAAAAGTGACAAAGGTCACTCTGACTCGGAAAAAACGCCAAGGGGGCCGCCCCCAGGCCGGCCGGAACACCCAAGCCACGCACCAGCATTAACACACTCATACATAGGGCATACCATTAACATACTCATAGGGCATACCAAGCCCCATGTAAGCATACTGGAATACACTTCGCTATGTGTTACAACTCTACCAGGTTCTTTCATTTACCTCAGTATTAAGCACAAGTTTTGAGAATTAAAGCCTTATAATTCGAAAGGTTACGTTTTATACAACAATATTATTGGACAGACACATAGGATTATAGTATACCCTAGTTATTAAATTGAAATGCCCATGTTACTTACTTTTAAATCGGCCAGTTTCTCCCTGATGGAAATGAAACCCAGATGAAGTTTTCCTCCAAAATGGTCAGCGAGCCGGCGGTCGTTATCGTGAATGCCCAGATATGCGGAACAAACCTCGCACACCCTCAATTTCTGCTGTTGGTAGCTTGACGCGGGCATCGAGTTCCTGTACACTTCTTCAGCCATGTTTTTTTTCTTACGGAGATCGTCAATCTAAAAACATTCATAATTGTAAGAATTAATTAAAAATGCTCAATGAATGAAAGAAGGAAAAATAAGAAGGATTATAACAAAGGGAAATGGTTTGACATATAAATATGCTTTATTAGGATTATTTCTACATAATTTAATTTGAAAATCGCTCATCAATTTATTTAAATGGAGACAGACACACTGAGCATCATATCGCCAAGCTGTTCAGAGAGTATGGGGATATGACACATGGAGCTGTTTGGAGGCGTTTACTGAGAGAAAAACCGAATCGGTGGGTGGCTCATGTTTTCTAAGGTGCTGACAGATGTGGTTGCAGCAGAGTTGGGCAAAATCTGAAGCATGAGTATGATTGAGATTTTTTATCACAGCAATACGTTTCTGTGATTATGAATAAGATGAAATTCGTAGTCACACGTAAGATTATGATTAAAATCATAGTCACAGAATAAGAATAAATTCCTAATCACAGAAATCCACAATTAATCACATAAATCTGTGATTAATCATAGGAAAATTATGAGGAAACACAGGAATCGGTGATTAACCATGGTAACATTGTGAGAAATCTCAGGAATCGGTGAGTAATCGAGGGAAAATTGTGAGAAATCTCAGAAATCCGAGAATAATCACAAAAAATCTGGAAATTAATTGTGGGGAAAATTGTGAGAAATCAAAGGAATCGGTGATGAGAAAATCGTGGAAAATCTCAGAAATCTAGGATTAATCACAGAAATCCGTGATTAATTATGGGAAAATTGTGAGAAATGAGGAATCGGTGATTAATAATGAGAAAATTGTGAGAAATCTCAGAAATTAATCACAGATTTTTGTGATAATCTTGGATTTCTGTGATGAAGAATTTATTCTTAATCATACTCTATGATCATGATTTTAATCATACTCTATGATTATAATTTTAATCATACTCTTAGGAGTGAATACGAATTTAATCGTATTCATAATCACAAAAACATATTCCTGAGATTAAGAATATTTTAATCATACTCATGAGCAAGATTTTGCCTAATATAACTCAAGGGCTGCGGGAACTGCCTGGCGATTTTGAAAGCATGGTTCTGACCTAGATGTAAAACCGACTAACAACTGTATACATGCTACTATATACAATCAGCAAAGTGAAATAAAACTACGACTAGATGTATATAAATATATCACAGAGCAGATATCACAGGTCGTAGTAGAGTTCAGTAGCTCTAAGGTACAACAACAGGGATCGGACCTTGTCTGGTCTGGATAGAACGTCAACCCACTGAGGGGGCTGATGCTGGACTCGGAGGTCCAAAAGGGCTGGGCAGTCTTCTAGAAAATGGCGGAGGGACAGATCACCCCCACACTTCCCACACACAACATCTCGAGCTTCTGCACTAAGCAGGCGTCTGTGAGTAAGACGAGTATGGCCAGTGTCAACCCGGTTGACCACTATTCGACCCCTCCTTGGAAGTAGGGTTACGAAAGGGCCCATCGGGCCCAAGTCCTGGACACCACGCAGACCAGTGACCTCACCCTGCCATTGCTCATGCCAGATGGAATTGGCTTCATGTTGCATGTAGGAGATTTGATCCTCTATGCGTACAGGCAACATATCAATGGAGTTATCACCAATGACTCTCCTTGCAAGGGCATCTGCACACTCATTGCCACGAATACCCACATGGCTATTCACTCATTTATTAGGTATATTTCGTCAAGTGGCAGGGCAGCTCTAAAGAAGCTCTTTCAACACAAATAATGTAACTATTATTATCATTTTTATTAATGCTCTAAAGAGGAGCTCAACAAGATTAACCCAAAAGGACAGCTACGAGTATTGGTGATTTTTTGTTCCTTTAGTGGATTTATTTAAAAATTAGGTACGATAGATTGACGAAGAAAACAGTTTTCTATGTACTTGGATTTCGTTTACGTCTTCAAAAAATATGCTCTCAAATCGCCGATTAATTGATTATCTTGGTTACAATTGGTCGATTAATCTTGAAATTAATAATCAACGTCCACTAATTGATGTTTTGTTGTTTTACACTCATCCCTAATAAGAACGTAACGATACAAAACATGAAGGAAACATCAGCTCACCAGTTACATACATGAAACAAATGTTATCCAAACAAGGCAAGATACAGTTGAAATTATTGATTAAGTTAGCTACCTCTCCCATGAGTTTCAGGGATTCGTCAACCAGGCCTTCAGCTCCAAGGGCTTCGGCCTTAGCAAGTTTTTTACCAATCTCTTCAGCAAGTTCGTGAACGACGTTAGCTTTCTCAGCCACCTCAGCTGACAGTTCCTCCTGCGTCTCCAGCAGCCGTTGTTTCGCCACTTCAGTCCTCCGGTCACAGTCCGAAATGAATGACTCGAGCTGTTCCATCGCCTACAAATTATAAATATAGATAGACAAAGGGTGATCACACACTGCTAAATATATAAGTGAAAAAGTTTACAATGCAAACATATTCAAAGAATAACTCACGTCAATATCATAGTAGTAGTCCTTAGCCCTTGAAGCATGCTCGAAATCTGCTCGGAGTGCCAAATCATGGATTTTAGGACACTCTCCTAAATCCATTCTCTGAAAGCATTCAATTAACAAGGCGTTAACACTAGTTTACATCAGCTTGGTTATGACAAGCTCTATTTCAGGAATTACAGCACTGGTGGGCTCAAGTGGTCAGAGTTTAAGGGAGCATCTCACACAAGCAACTCGTTTGCATGAATTACGGAACAGTACGGAATGACAGATCAGCACATTCATTTCATCTTCACATTGTGCGGAAACGTCACATATTGGAAGTCAGTTGAAGATCACCTAACAACAGTGAACTTTTTCCAACAGGTGATCTTATCACTTGAGCTATGTACGTTTGGGTTACCGATGGGTGATGTTTCTCTATTAAAAAGATGGGAGCAGCATCCACTGATCATTTTTCTTAGAGTACCTCATCGATGCTTCCCATGTATGTGTAGAACGAAATATTTCTGAAATGTTGATCTGGCATATATTGATCATTTTCAAAAAAGAACAAGCATCCAGAATCTGGATTCCAGATCGATGTCCATAGCCGACATCATTAAATGCATTCGCTGGTGTAAACTTGACCACACCAGTAGGTGACTGGAGTATTTCAAAATTCGTAGTGGAGAATGGGGACATCTAACTCACCCACCGCAAAATTATTTTGCAAAGTTGCCTATGCTTTGGTTTCAGGAGAAATTTAGAAAAACTAAATCCAACTAGTGAAACAAATACAAGAGATTTTTAGAGTGGTTCAACTATAGAGGTGGGAATGAACGATCTGTCGCAATCACTCATTTAAATTATGAATCAATACTAAACTTGCCGTACTTTCAAGTAACAAATCATGACCCGTGCAGGAATATGTCTTGTAATTTGAGTAAAATACGTACGTACATAGGTATTAAAATTAAATTTGTTCAATATTCATTAACACCCATGAGTATCAAACTCAACTTACCCTCGCATTTTAATTTTCAAATAAATAAAATGGAGAAAAAACCTCTAAACAATCAATTTTGAAGTTGATAATTAGAAATATTGAGCATCAATATGTCTAATTCGGCGGCCACCATAGCCGCACGTTCATCAAAGACTCCAAAATCCTAGAATATATCACTCAATTTTTCTTATTTATTTCGCACGATCAACTAAGAAGGAACAGGTAAATTTGAGAAATTAAAACGTTGGAACAAGACTAATACATACATTATGGGTTATTTAACCGATAAAAATAATGTTAACAAGTGAATCCTAATGTGTTTACACAAAATGAGACGACGTCGACGAGAAGTGGATGTGAGTTTGTCAATTCACTGAATTGCTGATGATCACGTTTCAAAAAACTAAATATTCACTGAGGATTGTACTAAAACCAGCTTTTATAATGTAGGGAACACCAATTTCGACTTTTTAAAATAATTAGATAGGTACTTCTAACTTTAGTAGGAAAATGCTTTGGGAGACTTCACAAGAGTGATATAAACCAGCAAATATCAAATTTACTACTCCACCCAAGGATTTATATCACATCTTTAATTGGATGTTTCACCAAGAAAAAACGTAGATCGGGATACGTTGTTCCACTTTTTGAGGATTTCCAACAGCAGCAGTTTTTCAGCCCAGTTCCACCTACGGGAGTTTTCCTTGGATTAGCCCATGCCAGTGAGTTGTCTCGCCAAAACGACCATTCCACCACTGACTGACTGACTGACTGCATAGGGCTTCCGTAGAAAGAAATCCCAGACCTAATGGCTTATATTTCTCCCAAAAGGGCCCCTCTTGATTTGGGGATTCTACAGCTGCACTATGTCCCTAAATTGGTTGCTTAACTCAACAAATTTCTTGATCTTTTTCCAATCTAGGTCTCCGAGTGAGGCCCTTTCGATTGTATAATTGAGAGTTTTTGGCGACTTCAACTTAACGTCACCCGTTACCGTAGTCTTGAGGGAGCAAACGAAGATGCTAACCCAAATGGAACCGGGAGAACGGATGCCTTAATTTTGATGTCACGTTAACGGTGGTTGGGTAACGCGATATTTTCCCCCCAGCTGTCTTGGTGTCTACTGGTTGACTAATCAATTTCTTCATTTCGATATGAAACGCCGATTTTCAATCCTCAATTCGAATTTCATGTTAGTTTCAATACAAATACGGGCTAATTTCTCATTTTTAGTTTTCAATTCGTAAACAGGGGATGGATAGTAAGCCTCAAGTTTAGTTGCGCTTGTAGTAAAACCGCTTAGTAGTAAAACCGCGGTTTTGTTGCACTTATAGGTCATTAGTCGTTACGAACTTCATGTTTTTTGGTTTTCCGTTGGGCAAATTATCAACAAGTATGAAAAAGTATTTATCTCTATGACAATGAAACAGGATTTTACCTGACAAAATTATCAGTGAAGGCAGCACTTCACGCAATGTTCACGAGAAAATAGCTGAGAGTTCAGGTAAACTAAGAACAATACTGCGAAGAAGTAGTGTCTTAAAATTCAGTTTTCTCATTTAAAACATGTGAAATAATAATAGAAACAAGGCTCTCTCTAATCGACCAAATAGAGCCTGAGAGCAAAAAAACGGAACTTTTCGATCGAGTTGAAGGCTAGTAAAGCTGGACAGCGGAGGCGGACTTCAGATGGCACATTCGGTTTCTACGCGACTTGAAACGAAAAATAACCAAGTTTGAGGGGTGTTCAAAAACCTACCCTATACATCAACATAATTAGTTGGTAATGAGGCATTTGAAAAGAAAAACTATTATATTTACTTCAGCAGGATTCGAGTAATTTTGAGGTGAGCAGTAGGGTTACATTTACAGGAAGGTTAGGCTGGTGACGTGTGCCTTCAGGTCCCCAAACGGGTGACGTTAAATGAACCATTCCAACGTACGACGTCGCTAACGTCCCCTCACGGTCACATACTCTTGGGTACGTTAGGATGACGTTAAGGGTATGTTAGTGGTCACCAAAAACTCTCTAATGTCCTAGGGCCTCTTGCCTAGATCTCCAGAATCTATCACAATCACACAGAAAGTTTTCAGCTGTATCCTCCCCGTTTCTACATTCACTGAGTGGAGAAGGTGCCTTGGACATGATAGAAAGGGTCCTCTTAAAGCTAAAATGCCCTGTGAGGACCCCAATTTATTATCTTCCTCATTTGCATTCTAGTTCCTCATAATCCAGTCAGAGCAACTCTTATCGCAGCCAGAGATGTACATCCTAGATTTTCTATACCTGCTGTCCTCTTTAGCTCTTCTAGATCTTTGATGGTCCAGGTGTTTGCCTTGCCCTTACACGCGTTCCACGTTATGCCTAGGGCTGGGGTTGGCGACCCATTCCACCAATTCTTGACTCGGTATTGTCTTGTGTTAACGCATGGATCCCAGAATCCATCCTTTGAGATGGATTAACCCTCGGATCAGAACTAATAGTAACTTTCACACTGCTAGCCAACCAGAAAAATTGAGTAGGTAATCCTATTTTTCCGATTGGTTTTTACCAAAAACCAATTACCGTTAAAACCGTAATAGATTTATGGTTATTTCAGTTATTTGTAGGACGCTGAATCGAATCGAATTACCTTCACACCTATGAAGATTTATAATCTTGCCTTAAGATCAAAGTTGGTAGCGGAAATTTGCACACTACCCTCAAACTTTGTGAGGCTGGTCAGCGGACCCACCAGTCTAGATTCTGTGTTGTGTAGGTACAAGACTCGTGAGTTTTAACTCCCGTAGGTGCAACTGGGCCTAACGCTCGTGATAACAATTTTTCCGAAACCACACCCATCAGCAATGTCTTTTCGGTGATGGACGAATGTTTTCAGGTTATCAGACTAAGAGCTTACGGAAGTTTCAAACTTTGACTAGTCTTTTTAGACTTTTTCCTTCATTTTTCTGTTTGGAGTAAAAACCAACAACTTTATAAGAGGAAAACGCACAAAAAATAGAGATAGCTTTGGTATCAGTAGCCAAAATCATTCCTGAGCCATTCTCGTACTTTTGGGCCCTCCAGAACGATTTCAAATTCAAATACGTTGTTGGATCATAGTAACCCTGATCTTTGGTATGAAATAATGAATAGACAAAAATATTGTTTAGTTTTTTGTCCAGATTTACAAGCTATTCCACTAATCTTCAACCAAGTATTTCTGTCTGAGCAACGTACAGGGTGTTCATGAAAGAACGCCCTAGTTTCAAACATCTGTATTTCTGGCAATATTGAAGTTATAGAAATGAAATAGGTCTTAAATGGAAGGTTGTAATCCATAGTTTTTTTCCATTCCTACAAATGTTCGATATAACCACCTCCAGCAACACGAACGACGTAAATTCGGTAATTAGGCCCGTCCCGCATTAGCATGTCGGATGTCACACTTTGTACTGCAGCTTGAATTCGCATGCGAAGGTCGTCCAAATTTGTGGGTAGAGGTGGTATAAACACCGTGTCTTTGATGTACCCCCATAAAAAATAATCACATGGTGTCATATCAGGTGATTTGGATGGCCATCGATGAAGTGCCAGGTCCTGAGCCCCATTCCGACCTATCCATCGCTGTGGGAGGATTTCATTGAGAAATGTACGAACCGCAGAGGCCCAATGGGGTGGAGCACCATCTTGGTGAAAGATGATCGTTGCATAGTTTTCTTCTTGTTCAAGTTTGGGGAATAACCAGTCTTTTAGCATTCGCAGGTATGTTGCTCCTGTAACTGAGGGCTCTTGAAAGAAAAAGGACCATACACCTTATGTGCGGAGATCACACAGAAAACATTGAGTTTTGGAGAACCTCTTTCGTGTTCGAGTGTTTCGTGAGGGTTCTCACTGCCCCAAATTCTAACATTGTGGCGATTCACTTTTCCCGATACGTGAAACGTCGATTCATCACTAAACACATTGCTAAAGGAAAAATTCTCATCATCCTCCCTCGAACGCATAAAAAAAACCACAAAACTCAACCCGCAGCACTTTATCATTTCGTCTGAGAGCCTGAACCAACTGCAATTTGTATGACCGCCACAACAAACGACGTCTAACAACTTTCCAGATGGTAGTGTGTGGCATTTGTAACTCACAACTTGCACGACAAACTGACTTACGAGGACTGTGAAGAAAAGTGCTCTGTATGCGTCTCACATTGTCTTCAGTAACGCGCAGCCGTCCCAGGTTTCTCGCTGCAGGTTTCTACGGATTGTTGATACCACCTTTTAATTGCTTTGGGATCAGGCGGATTCATGTTAAAACGTCGTCTAAAAGCATGCTGAACTGTAACTACTCCACAACACAAACTCCACTTCGCAAAAAGCTTTTTGCTGTGGCGTCTCCATTGCTACTGCTTTGATATCGACTGATAAAACATCTTCAAGTTCACCAGTGGAGCAATCTCTCGGCAACCAAATAAAACTATGGACTTTCATTAGAAACCACCTTTTCCCTTAAGTTTAAAGATAACGAAGTTACGGATTTTTGAAACTAGGGCATTCTTTTATGAACACCCTGTATATTTATATCACAGCAATACCTGCTCACTCAACAACTTCATCCACTACTATTTATGCTACAGAATCGTCTTCAGCGTATCAGCATTTTGCGTTTGAAGATTCAAAGCAAAGAGCGAGGGGAACTATTACGACACAAACATAGATTAACGTGATCAAAAGTTACTTCCTTATTTTAAAATAACCATTCTACACGTCACATCCACTTCGTAACAAAATTCCATAACATAATTCAACATGAATAGAAAAGTGAAATACATACAATAGTTTTAATCAACGGTTGGATAGAATTGGCCCGACGAACAGCACCGCTGACCTATTCGAACTGCTGCTAATAAGAACACAACAGGTAGAGTTGAACATGAGAGATGAAAAAAACCATGGGCACTGAATAACTAAGACCTCAACGATTGTAGTCTATCAAATAATGGACAAAATAAAAATAAATGAACGAAAAGCAAAAGGTGATAAAAGACACAGAGCTGCCATGGAAAATTAAATTTAAATCAAAATACAAAAAAGGATTAGGCTCGTACTGAAGAATTTGACCTGGACTGAAATTTGCAAAAATGTAGGAAAGAAAGTATTAATATTCAAGAGGTATGTTTCAATTTGGTTTTGACTTACGGCCGAAGTCACGTAACTAAGTGTTCCCCAGTTTTCTTGTAATTCATCGTCCTCTTCTTAATGTTCCCTATAAGGGCCCAATAAGAAATATTTTAATTAAAATTGGCTCAGTGGTTTTTGGGATTCATGAAGAATTTTGTTGTTTTTGGTCTATACGTACGAAGATCGGTGGGGCTTTTAGAAAGGTTTCAGATATCGAAGAGGAAGAGTCTTCTTTCTTCTGGGAGTATTCAAACACAACTACATTTCTTCTGTATGGCGTCATCTGATTTTGTCGCCATACTTTTTGAGAATAAGGTGCAAAATACGTACCCTCTAGTCATCTCAGTTGGAATCTTTTCGGGGTTTTCGGCTTTCCGTTATAAACAGAGATTCCTCGACCGAAAAATCTGCCGTTTTTTCGGTAAACATTACTGGGTAGAAATATCTCTGTAGATGATATACTCACGAAGGTCTGAAGAGGCGTGGAGTGGGCCGCTTTATACACTCAATGAAGTATTCTTGCTGATGGTTTGGCTACTTTTCAATTTACCTTTCTCTATATGTATATATTTATTTTTTTTTATACGTGTATACTTACAAATGTTTCATGTTTTCCCCCAGTGCTCACAAAAGTAAAAATATATACTGTATAAGTACCGTAAAAATAACACTTCTGAAATAGACATGCAACTTTTAACTGCAATACTTACGAAAAAGATTCAATTCGTAAGGTCTCATCACACATTTCATATCCTTGGGGGAGATGATTAAATACCAAAGTACGTTGTCATGTTTTTACGTACCCTTATTCTGCCAAACAACATTTGTTTCCGATACACCTCTAGAGCTTTACACGTTACATTAACGAAGTTAACAATAATTCAAGGTTTTCTTAGAAAATTATGATCTAAAGATATTATCTACTCAACAATAAGCACTGGTATTCACTTTCTTCGACTTTACAGACATCTGCCCAAATCGACCATGTAATTCTGATCACTGTAGAGATAGAATTTGTATGTACCCAAACATGCAAAATAAACAACACAACTAAATTGGGGGGGGGGGGGGGGGGGGGGGGGTTCTTTACTTACGTAAAACATATTGATAAATGAAGGATTTTTTAAAAGATCAAGCGAATAAATTGAACCTAATGAACTCAATTTAATTTTGTTACTCAGGTAGTTATACTTTAGAATTGTTAGATACTATTTTTTATGGGGAAAGAAAAGTTAAGTAGGTACTGATGCTAGATTTCTCAAACATTTTCGGGATTAAACAGTAGCAAACGGACCAATAACTGTGAAAATGAAAGGCTAGGTTCCTTCGATCTCCGTGAGAAGCGTTGGGGCAGCAGCGTTGCAATAGGCATGGTCTCTGGGGCGGGATGGGTAAGGTATCTGACTACGGAGGGAGAGGTCTTAGGTTTAAATCAAAGATAATACGGATTTTATCCCCCAAGGTAATGATGAAGTGAAACTGCAGGCCACTGGCTCAGCAGATGCTCGCTGGAACAAGTCAGCAGTTAAGCGAGGTCATTGTCACGGTGTGTTTTGACGCACGTGAGTGAGAAAGTGAAAGGTGCTAACGACAGGAAATGTGATGTTTACAGTATTTTGGCTCGACAGGGTGTGAGCCCAAATATAGCTCACAATCGAGCGGAAATACATCAGATCCGTCTGCCTTCAAAGCCTGGGAAACCTCAAGTTACAACAATCCCACGGCCACGGAAAACGGTCAGATTTCCTAAATCCTTGACGCCGAAAAGTGCTGATAGCAGTCCACACGCGCCGGCCGGGAAAAGCCACGCAGCAATTTCAGCCCCCTCTCGATCGGCGCTCAGACGTCTGTCATTGGTTCCCCTAAAACGGGAAATACATCCCTCAGGGCGGTACCTTGAATATTGGAAGATCGCCATTCGTCGATGCCATGGAAACCAAAATTTAATGGCATCCCTTGGACCCCATCTAACGCCCCTGACGCCGGAGCATGCGCAGGGAAACCCGGAGACGATTTTGGAAATTGAGAGGAGAATTCATTCTACCCAGTGACATCCAACAAACATCACCTGTCCAAGAAAACAGCCTGTTTGCTTGGGATCGTGGTCGTGCAAACTTCTAAGTTTACGTGTAAGACTTTCGTAAAAGTAGTAAACGTGAGAAGCAACTTCAGACCCGGGTCAGAATCCTTCCAGTGTGATAAGTCCCCACACTGGAAGCATATCGCCAAAGTTTTGGAAGAAGACATAGCCAACCTTCGTGATCAAACAAAATCCGCGGCGGGGACTCCTGATTCATCCGGAACACAACAGCTCAGAGAATAATATAAGGTTAGTTCTAATATAATATCCATGTAAGGTCCTGGTGCTAGGATAGGATTTATATTAACTAACTGTTTTAATAAATACATTTTCAGAAAGGTCAAACATCTGCCTTATAATTATTCCGAGTTTCCTTGATATACCTTCACTAAGGTCAGGGGTTGAGTTAAGGGGAATCGGGGATTTTAAACCTCTAAATTTTGGAAGATTTCTTTAGTTAGGGGTTTAGCTGGAAGGGAGTTTTAAGGTATTGGAGTTTAATAACCAAACGCAGTGAAACACCTTCTCAGTAATTAAGTAGGCTTGTTAAGTGGTGTTTACAAATAGTGTAAGCATCATAAAATACAGTCTTACACAGGGATTTAATTAATTATTGTTTCGTATGATTTCGGGTCCTATTTCGACTGCGCCACTGTAACAGCTCAAAAATTTTTGATACCTCGACAGTAGTTCAAACTTGCGTCGTTACAACTAAGGGAAAAGTTCTCTTGAATTGCAACACCAACAATCTGAGCTATGAGGCCAGGGTTAATCAAACCTCTTCGACTGTGAGAGTTATTTTCCTGGAGCGTAACAATTTGTACACTAGCTCCTGGAATTGCGTAGGAAAGGCCTCAGGGGCAACCAACATGGATTTGTTAGACATCGGAAAGAAGATTATTAGCTCTCGAGAAGATTTGGAATGGGTGGAGAAGTTACTCATTGAAGCAAAAGTAACGAGAAAACTATGAAAATACACTGGTGTACGAGATAAGGTTGAACAGTGCTCCCCGCTTTGGAAATAAGAAACTTGGATTTTCAGTAATGTAACGTCTAGCCGTTCGGACAATGGCAGAATTAGTATGAGAAATAGCGTTTGCGGTTATTATCAACCTCATCCTATTTGATTCATTATTATATTGGAACATTAATAAATGATACTTTCACATAGATACTAAAGCAAACCACCAGTCCTTTTATTTGTAATTCCCTTGTGCACATGGACATGTCTGATAAGTATTCATGACGCAACATTAATTTAATTATTAAGAATAAAGAACACATGAAGGATATTATCCCCCTAATGAACCCTGTAGAAGTTTGGAGCATTTCAGGCTAAGCAGGGGAGCTGTCGAAGATTTATTTTGGCCAGGGATGAAAATTAGTTTTAAGTCACCTACCATGGTTTGAGCTCGGAGTTAGGAACAAAAAAGTTAATTAGGTAGGTACCTACTTTCGTCTTTGTCTAAGAATTACTGAATAAGTAATAATATACAGAAAGTAAGTAGTTATACCTTCCCACGTGCGATACCTACTAACTATTCCTGTTTAGCAAAGCTCTAATGGCACATCCTTTCACAGTATCCCAAAGATTTTTAGTTTCTTAATAGATTCAAAGAACAGTTCTGAAAACTAGATAGGTAATACACAACAACTTCACTGCCGATGTTTGGAACATCTCACACTTGTATGTCAACTCCCCAACACACATATCATATGGATCTCAACCAAACATATTAAATCTTGCGTTTGTAGCGTTTGAGGCCATCATCTGATAATAACTTGATGTAATTTGCATACAATTACAAAAATAATGAAAACATTGATTAGGAACTAGGTAGAACTATGTTATGCAGTTGTCCAGCCTTGTCTACAAATGGCGTATTTTTGCATAGCTTACTCGTCACCTTGGTAACAAGGTGAAATCGATTTCGCCTTGCCTCGATGTAAGGATGCGCTAGTGTCGAAGTCTCGAGAATATCACCTATACTGCCCACCCAACTTGGCTGATGTTTTTTGATGTGCAGAGTGGAACCACGCGGTGCAGCACTATCGAGTTACAGTTGCATGGTGGCACGCATGGAGGAAATGAGATTTCCTTTTCTTCCAAGGTGGCAAACGACAACACTGGGATTTGCAGCCATTCCATCCCTTCTTCTCCCCCTCCTTGTTCTAAATAGGTAAGGTCCTTGTTTACGTGTTGCGCTCAAACTTGAGCTTCTCAGGTTCGGAGCCCCATTGTATCATTCAATATTTCATTAATCGATACATCAAACATCAATGTTCATCATCCGGTGTACCTCAATCAATAGGTACTGCCAATTTCCCTATAGTTACGCAAAAATGTTATGATTCACAAATCATTCATCCAACAACATAATGTGCTACTAAAAACCGTGTGATCAACATCTTTATCCTCTTCTTGAGAACAACAGCAAGATACGAATTCGTAATTACAAATAGTTTCTGGGGGATTCAGCTGATAGGTTTGTGATTTTTTGAGCAAATGTCAAAAATGGTGTACTATTATTAAGTGAAAACGAAAATGGGTGGATTTTTCGATTCATTGCATTCCATGTACTTAGCACATAATTACATAAATTAACATTTTGATAGGTGGTTAACATTTTCATGAATTAAAACATTGATGTTTTTGAGAAGAATCACTATTCACTGCTGTCAAATTTGAAGGTTCTTTCCGTTAATTTATGACAAGAATCAATAAAAAATCACCGCATATTAATTATTTTCTTACAAACATTAAAAAAACTTTACAAAAACACAATTTGCATAATTTGGAGGAAATACATTTTGAAATATTTAAAGGAACTTGTAGCAAGCACATTTGTGAAGGCATACGAATCCTATCCCAAGTGATCAGTAAATTTGTAATCACAAATCGAATGGTCAACAATTTAACACTCACTACAATGAATGTAATGAATTTGTAAGTCATCAGTGAAATAGAAGAAAATGAAAGTGCTTCATTATAAAATGAAATATTTGACCAAAATCATTAGTATAAAAATGGTCTCCTCCTAATTCGGATAGTCTAAGCATGCCATACATAGATTTAGCAACAGTTAATTTAGTAATTAACATAAAATATTCATGGTTCAATTTTGATTAACACAAAACAAAAAAAAAATCATAAAGATCTTACCAACATTCAACAATAAGCAAAACCAGGAATTATTATTCCCCTGAAAAAATCAGAAGTTGTGAGTATCCAGCCCGCATTTAAAAATAATTAGATCAAAATAAAGAATTAAAAATGCCGTAAATGTTTTATAATTTGTACTATACAGGGGACTCGGTCATGCCTGACTTCCGATGATTTTAGGTGGACCAATTTTGTCTACCAACATTGTGATGTCACAAATGAATAAGATTCTTACCGTCGAAGACAAGATTTCATGGGGGCAACAACCCAGGAGGAAACTCTTACACACTTTGGGATCCGTGAATTTGACCTGATATCGGTTGTTCTCGCCTGAAACAGAAAAAATTACGTGAATGAGATACTATAACCCACAGATATATTAACATAAATATAGAGCACAAGATGCACACTCAAACTAAGAAGAAACAGCACCATAAAGGTCCACGCACGCTGGGCAGGAATAGGACGGGAACAACCAAGGTTTGTATTTACACACATTTGCTTGGTCCGCCTTATGCCTCTGCACACATTAAGCACGACAAGGGCATGATCAGGATGCGGCGTGCCCCAACCTGTGCCTGGCACAGGCCATTCAATTGTGCAGAAGTGCACAAATACGACCTGCGATCCACAGCTGTTTCCCGCCCTGTTCCAGTATAAAGTGACTCTCGCCGTGAGGAAGGCAGAGAGGGCTAACCAGAGTTGCCAACATGACGGTACCACATTACCTTCTGTGCTTAGCAGCCTCATTGTACGCTTGATGCCTGGTTTGTTAATATCAAAGTGGTAAGTTTTATGCAATTTCGTCACACGGCTGTCCCCTCAGAATTTTTTTCCCATCATGATGGAATCTTCTGCAAATTCAAATTTACAAAATCCTAATCCTTTTCAATCCTGCTAACAGCCTAGGTTGCCCTTGACTCAGGGCCCGAGAGGAAAAAGGGGTTAAGCTGTTACTAAAATCCCTCCACTTTGCCATAGTGTGTCCCCACAGTCGAGAGTGTGCTTGAACATGGGTGGAGCCAATTTTCGCCTATGCACATTCCAAGATCTCGGGCACTATAGGGTGTGAGGACCGTCAGGGTGAAGGCACCAGTTTCTGAACCTACCCATACTCATCAGACACTTTCTACTTCAAAGCCACATAATAAGAGTTCTAGACGGGTTTGAGGCGTTTTCCATGGGGCATCTGGTGGAGGAAGTTCTATCAAGTGGACTGTAGTGAAACTGCAGTTAACCCACAGCAGAGCTATGTAGGATTTCTGTACAGGGTAAGCCTCAACGCTTAAGTAAAGGACATGCTAGGATATAAGGGGTTCGGTAAATGAACGTACGCTGCATATGGAGATGTATTCTGCTGAGGAAGCAGGTTCGTTTTCGTATTGACGCTTTGTTGCCAGTGGAAACATCCGACCCTTTGGCCCAAACATGAGCTATGGAAACAATGCTTTCGAGTCCTCAGTACGCAACTTCGCTTTCTGGTGGGGGCCTGGGAGTAAGAACTTATTGATCTAGTTTACGAAACTGGTGCCCAACAAAAGATTGGGAGAGAAAACACGTTTTCAACCTCGCTGGGACACCAATCACTCACGCAGAGCTCTGACCTAGTTCAATGAATTTCTGTAGCTGGAATGAAACTTCAGAAAGGATTGCACTCTTCTATTCAGTTGTGTATTCCTTTTGTGCAAGCTGCCCGAGCCCCTAAGGTAGGGCAGGGACCAGGGAGTGTGTGGACCAAACAAGAACTGAACAACTCCTTTGTCTCTGCGAAAACAGAAGAAGTTCAGATTAGTTCTTGCACCAGAACACCGCGAATAGAGCTATTCATACCCACGGAGAAACTATTAACTTATTCCGAGGAAAAATATTTGTTAGTTAGGTTGTAGAATAAAACAGATAAAACATATTCATTCTATGTTATTAACACATAATACATATATATCAACATAAAAAATGTAAATAATGCTTTACCTATTTATCAAACGTTCAACTTGAAAAAATTTAAAAAACGGTACTACTTGTTTATAAAATGCAGACTGGTCAGTCTAAGTACGCATGGATTTGTGATTTTAAAAAGTATTTCTATTACATAGATAGTAGTGGATAGAACAAGGCTGTAAAAATCGTGTCCCCAACAGTCGCAGTGTCCCCCTAGACACCTTGTTCAACAATGCCGCCAATGACCCATCTAGTTCAGATGCGGCCATAAATTACTGAACAGCAAAAATATCTTATCTTCTTCCACAGTGGGAATATTTTCAATTTCAAATCTCCATCTTACCTATTTACCAATATTTAGGTAACGAGTTCGAGCTTAATTTGGAACAAGACTTCCGGGCCTCGTCGCCAGCCGTGATTGACAGCTTCAATTTTCTACCAATCGATAGGTATCACACGCCATAACTTAAAATCGACAGGTTCATCACTTAAAGGTACTTATCCCTAGATACAATTTAAAGAAATATGGTCGGTAATGATTTGACAGATAGGAACTAATGTTTGAGAAAAAGATGTGTGCATGTGCCTTTCCATTCATTGAAAGTAGGTAGGTAGGTATTCAACCCAGCGAGCAAGGAGTCAGATATTGATTGGTTGAACAAGGATACAATTAACCCCAAATTCAGTTCCTCAATAATAACATAGGTACCTACCTACATAAGTGCGGTAGGTACCGATTTTAGTGTTGGCTGTTTGAGACACATCAGTATGAAAATCATCTACCTACAAGCAATAGAACGAAATGAGTGTAGCATACGTATCTCCAGTAAAACGTTTACGACACCCAACACACATAGTCTCATGTGCACCCCAGGACATGGTAAGGAGGGGGATGTTTCAACTAGTACCGGAATCTTCCAAATTAATTGAGAAGTATGACATTGAAAATCTAAACAACATTGACCGATTGGGGAAAATTAGGCGAATAGAACAAGCGTAGGGTTTGAGGTGCGTAACACGGCGCCATGATGGGGCACGGAAAGAATCTACCTAACTTTCGGAAAAACTCACCGTTTCTTCCAGTCCCCATGAGCTGGTCCAGCATCGCCCTCATCTGGTCGTGGGCGGTCATCTTACCTCTTGCGAAGAAGAAAAACCACACGACGAAATTGGCTTTACGTCTAGAAATTCAACAGGATCTCAATATTTCACTCGGAAATGAAAAATTCAGAACGACCGAAATCGACTCCAACCACAATCTTGGATCAAAATGGTGGACTTCTATATTTTTAGAACCACCGTTTTGGCGAAAATCGTTTTAACGAATTCATCCATAGTAGCATGGAATTTCATAGTAGCATGGAACGCTAGGAAGTTGAAAAAAGCATAGACCGGTTCTTTCTTGATCAAAATCGCTTTGCCTAACACTGGAAAAGGGCGCATTCCAGCTTAAACACTGTTAAGACATTTTACTTAAAACAAAGACATTGTAATAGTAAACTAGACCCACTCGTAGCGCTAGTGTCGCGTTGCAAATTGAACGGTCTGTAGTCGGCCATATTGGGGGTAGTTTATCTACTCATGAAATGTCTTTAATAATGCACAATGGTTAAAGTGTGTGCGACATATAACTGCATAAGTCGCAAAACTGAAGACTGCACACTCTCATTTCACAAGTAACTATAGATTTTCACGATTTCCTAAAGATTATTTTGGTCTGTTGTAGGCCTCTTGATGTGGTAACGCAGTACCTACCTATTGTAGTTGGTAATAATTTTCTTTTTACTAACTTATCTATGCATGAGCTACAAAGTTTCAAATTAATCTAAACTTTGTTTTGTTTTTTCCACAGATTTCCTTTAAACAAGAAATTGAGAGATGAAATTGTTTTTTGTATTGACATTGTATTGTACTATTGTCTATTGTATTGTATTGTATTCACAGAATTGTATGTAAAATGAAAATAATATAATAACATAGAAAGTGCCATGATGTAGTTATTCATTTACTTATTCAATTGTTCAGCTCCTCTGATCATACTCCTTGCCCCATCTAGGTGAACCCATGGTGTTTGTAAAACTGTGTCTTGTACAAGATATTGTCTCAATATTGAAATGCAGAGCGATTCTTCTGTTACTTCGGAAGAATGGTTCTGAGATAATTGCTTTTGAATAATGGAAGGATCTTTCACTTTAAAATACCTAACTAACTTATGCCCTAACTATTATTAGTACGGTATGAAAAGTACAATATCGCCACTACGCAAAACTACATGAAATCATATATTGGTAAGTAATGCATGCATTACATGGACGTCCCTATGAATGGATTTTATATATATTTGGTGAGAGTTAAAATAAGAGAAAAAACAAATATATCATGACTTCTCAACCCCCCCCCCCCCCCCCCCCATTAACTCCCTCCACCGACAGCAAGTTCAAATAATAAAACTTCCAGTATGAAATTTGAAGCTCCCGACAAATTTTTATAACCTAGACCGAATTTATAATCGAATCTAAAAAATGATCTCGAAAATCTGACTTGAATAGTTGTAACATCATGATTTATTACTATTACCTCCTTCAATCTTCCTCGTCCATAATGAAATTTGAAACTTTTAATACACCTTCCAAAACTAGACAAAATTCTTAGTTGAACAAAAAAGAATCACAAACATCTGACGATTTTAGTTGAAACATCATGATATTTTACTGTTACCCCCTCCATTCACCCTTTTTTATAATCAAATTTGAAATTCCTGTTATAAGATCTGTAGTGGATTTGTTGTTTGGTTATGCGGATTCACCCCTTTGGGTGAATTTACATATACCTGGCTGGGAGTTGGTACTCCCAGTGGACAGTTTTAGCTTAAAAGCTAAATAACCTTAAAAGGGCCGTCGAAGTGTGTGGTGTGAAATTCACCACAAGATCCAAAACTAGACCAAATTCATAGTTGAACAAAAAAAGAATCACGAAAATCGGACGAGAATTGTGGCCTAAATAAGTTTGTAAATTGTCATATTTGGTTAGATATTCCAAAGACAAGCAGCTCCCACAGTTTGTCTCTGTTGAAAATATTGCATAAAATGCATTCACAAACTGTGTTGTCATCATAATAATTGACGTTTTTAATGATTTTAGACTAGTTTTCATCAAGATAATACAAAATTATGTTTTCTACGAACACTTATACACAAACTAGCTAGCCTTACAATTCAAAAATGGCGCGTGAAGTTGACCCCAATATGTCCGCCAATGCTCTCTTCAATTTGCATTAGGCGGCGTCTGAGATCCACATACAGTTGTAGGGCCTTGACTTAAAAGGTGTTCAAGTTCTAAAGAAAATTTTGCCCACCCCATCAAATGAAGTTGTAATTAAAAAAGTGGGTAGCTAGTTTTACCCGACGCTCCCCTAAGTAATATGATAATTAAAAAAATAAAAAATAAATTAGCAAAATTTTAGTGGGAAGAAGATAATCAACAATAAACTGGAACAGACCTATGTACAAAATATCCTCAAAAATAAACTTAAATTTGCTGAAAAATCGATAAAACTAGAAGAAAGCTATAAATCCACAAGGTTTTTTGACATCACACGTATATGTATCATTCCAGACGATTTTTTTTTGCACAAAAATATGCTGAAAAATGTACTTGAATTTTATTAATTTTTGCTGAAGAATCTATAAAATCGAACAAAAAATAGCTAAAATTCTAACATTTTTTTTTTTTTTTTTTTTTTTTGGTCTAACTAATTCTTTAGTTATTAAACTGGTAGTTAATAATTTCTTTGCTCTCAATGTGCTCATATTTCGTAATAACATAATATTGTAACATAATACGTATTCTAAGAAAATTTGCACATTTGATCATACTGCATGACTGGACAATTTTTATTATTATTTTTTCAGTATAACCGATTGCTTGGATGTTTGCTCATTTACACCTTTACCAAAAACGAATACACCAAAATCATTTAACGACTACAGAAAGATACCCTTATTGAGCAATGCTTTTGAAAATCTTCAAAATGATGTAATTATATCAATGATGCTGATCTTCAATTAATGGTTTGTACCAATCAGGCATCTTCATAGCTGTGAGTGGACTTTGTGGAAAGTAGCTAATGACATATTCTGCTTGAATTTAAAAATGCATTCAAACAAATGATAAACAAACAAATCTGACCTGGAATCTGTTGTCATCATACATTTTCAAATTGTTCTCTCTTCGTGACATCTCTCTTGTTTGTGATCACAATGTCTAGAAATTAATGCAGCTTTAGGTCCTTTCCTTCCGCTGTCAGCGCTGTCGACGCTTGTTTTTTCTAATCACAGAGTCCTACATTTTGTTCTACCATTCCAGTCTTGATATTCTACTGCTGCTTCTTTTGTTTTGTGTCCCGCATGTTCAGGTGTTTTTTGTCTGAGATTTGAGTTTAGGTAGGTATAAAAAGTTACCTATACATATTATTATTTATTATAGATCACTATTTGCTCCCATTTAGAAATTTTATTTAGTTAGTTTAGTTTTTAGTTAGTTGCACGTTAGTGAAAATCAACTAGAAATATGAGATGAATGTGCAAATGTGATAGGCATAGGCATGTGTTAACGAAAATAATTATTTCTATTTAGTAATGTCCAAAACACTCGTATATAATTTATTTTTTTGTGGTTCATGTGACCCTAATAACACACTGCAAATATAACTTGCTGGTCCACTGATCAAGATATTTTTCGTTTGATATGTCAACAACAGAAAAACGAATGTTTGACACAAATCAATAAGAAGAAAAGGAAAATTGGTGGGTACCTAACCTTAGTTACAAACTGACTTTTTTTTTTTTTTTATCACGAAATTGCTGATGTGGGGGTTTACCAGACCCCCAACGAATTTTTGAGGTAAATACAATAATGCTATTAATTGTTGTGAACCAACAATCTTTCATCAAAAATCGAAAAATTATTTTAAATACCTACTTAGAATTATACAACGTTATATATATCATCATATTTCAGTTAATACATTGCGCTGATATATTTGATTTTAGTTTAGCGCATCTATTTTGCACTAGAATTTAATTTAATTTTCCTCTTAAACAATTTAAACAAATTTAATTTTTGTCTTAGACAAATAAATTCTTTTTTCCTCTTAAACACGAATAAATTAGAATACTAACCACTCTAAAACTACGAATAATTTGATTAATGGTAAGACAATCCCATTAGGGAAGGGAGGTGCTTGAACCTAGAAAACCCTAAAAATGTCTGGCAAGATCCTTAATTTAGTAATTAAAGTGTAATGCATGAATTATAGGGATGCGTCCATGTTTAGTATATACATATATGATTTTGGTGAGAATAACAAATATTATATCATGATTTTACTGAATGTACCCGCCTGTCCTACTTCCTCATGCAACAGAGCCCGGCGCGGTCGGGAAGCCCACGAAGCGCTCCCTACCCGATACTCGACCCGTCCGCTGGTCCTAACAGACAAAGGCTCGATTCTCGCAAGAGATCGCCTTACTACCTAACATATCCGTAAAGGAAACGTTAGGTCAAGCCTCACACACACAAAAGTTCGAGGATCCCTTCCAGACTCGCTCTGAAGTCAATCGGAATATCCACGATATTCTACGCAAGGCTACCCGGCCGATCCGAGTGGCAAATTCACTCCTAACTTGCTCAAAACACAAGATACTTTTCAGTACCTCAACCAAGCCCGTTATATCCCCCCTACAGATATAAATCTTAGGCCGGAATATTACACAACGGCTCAGCACCAAACAGATCGGACCCAGCACGCACTAAGCGAGCCCAGTGCTCCACGCGGCCTATACACGAACTATCCTCAGGTTCCGCCCGCCAAGCAAGATGACCTTGGCGGTTTCGCTCACATTCCTTTCGGAAATATTACGGGGACTAACCCGCATAATCAGAACATAAACGTCCCACTTGGTCTACCTACACCAAGTCAGACATATATAAATCCACTACAAATGGTGACCCCGCCTTTGAACAGGCTTAACACGGAGCATTTCGTTCCCTCTTATGAAGCTAGTGGATTTCAGGGAACCACTGCGGGCGTGCGACCCCCGCCGGGCTTATACGCCCCACATCTCACACAACAACCCTCTGCACAAAGTGGCTTTCGAGCACTTTTAGAGGAAATGGGAGATTACCAAAAACCTATCTTCCAAAAGAAGAATATTGATCGTGCACTCGCCGAGTTCGATCAATACTGCGTGCGAAAAAACCTGAGAACGCAGAACGAATGTTTCTCAGTTATATATATCATCATATTTCAGTTAATACATTGCGCTGATATATTTGATTTTAGTTTAGCGCATCTATTTTGCACTAGAATTTAATTTAATTTTCCTCTTAAACAATTTAAACAAATTTAATTTTTGTCTTAGACAAATAAATTCTTTTTTCCTCTTAAACACGAATAAATTAGAATACTAACCACTCCCTCCCCTGATAACTATTATAAAGTATGAAATCATTATTTATTTCACAATTATCTTTGTAAATAGAATGTGAAATTGGAAAAAATAAATATTCATGGAAATGCAGCTTGCAAATTTTAAGACTTAACGCCCCCCTTCTCCACAGTTTGCAATTTTAATTAACTGAGAATCAGTACCTAGTTTCACAGAGAGATCAAATATTTGAAGCAAATCAGTAAAATTATCAAACAAAAAAAGAATCACGAAAATCGGTTGAAAATATTGTGGATCGAAAAACATAAATTCTCCCTCCATCAATTTGTCATCAAAAGAAATCCCCGATTTTTCGCACAGCCAGACCACAGATAAATTGAAAGAAATAAGAGAGTATTCTATTCAACTCTATTATAAATTAGGTGGATTTATATGTCCGAGTTTAGCAAACGAATGGATCTTTTATTTCTAACGTCAACACTGGTTGCCACTGAACTTGCGTGGCGACAATCATTACTTAATTTAGTTTTTTATGAGTTTTTTATTTAGAGTTTCCCAACAGAAAGAGAGAGAGAGAGAAAGAGCGAGACAAAATGGTTGGGAAACTTAAATGGTAGATACCTATTTGGAAAAGGGCGAAAAATGGAAAAGGCTGACTAAAAAAATGAAACTTTGCCAAATTTTGGCAATAAAATTGGTAGGTCACAATTTATCTGCACTTCGAAGTGCTTAAATTTCAATACAACGTATACCTAATAATCGCCTACCCCCTCAATGGTCCTGGGAGAGGTTACATAACAGCACTGCGGTGGCTATCCTATTCTTTTTAATTTTCCAAGTCCAGAGTGATCCATGCTCTCACTGCCGCTTATCCATGGTTGGTCGGTTTGTTACGCTTTAACGAGAGATGAGACTCCATGCTTCTCCAATTTACATCGGTATTTCCTGATTAATCTAACTTTTCTTGAAAATTAAAAAATATCAAGTTATTCCTTATATAGATGTTTTGGATGAATTTAAACCCCCTTCGAGGTATTCCTTCTACATGAAACATGCCCAGTGTTGCCCCGTTTCATAAGAATCGATTTCAGTTTTCGTACAAACGACGTCCATTTTGTAAACAAATTTCCATATCTTCCCTTTGAAACCGAGTTGACGTTCCCCCTTCAGAATTCGCTGGCCTTCTTCGCGAACGTAGTCCGTTCTCTTTGCGGGATTTCCGTTGTCGCTTATTTTCACTTTCCCGTTGTATCGTGGAAAGCACTCGCCCGGCTTCCGGAAAACTAGCTTGGGAACTCGGACGTGATTTTTCCCGTCGGACTCTCCCTCCTGAGTCTTCAGTCGAACGGACATAATTAATTCTTTAGATAAAACCTCGGAAGGTCCTATCAAAAGTGGGAGTGGTTTTGGCTGTAAATTATTTTTAGGAAACCTTACCATAACTTCTACGCGAAATAAAATTCGTCTCTGCGTTTCCCTATAGTTATTTTCCATCGAGTTAAAATGTTCCACGGCAGTGAAGAATGTTCCTGAGGTGAGTTTAGCTGTCACTGGATTATATTTTATGCATAGAGTCAACGCATTGCCGCTGTTGCTCCCAGATCTGCGATCTGTTCCACAATCGATAAATTTAGGGCACTGGTTTTCAAGCGAGCGGAACCATTATTTGATTTCACATATCTACCTACCTATCTTCTAAATTTCTCACATACCTACTTATCTGGTTCATTTACATTTTTTCATGGTACATTGATATATGATAAATCGTTATCTATTTACAAATATGATCCTCCCACTTCTAATCCTTGGATCTATTTCGTCGGATTATTCACCTAAATCTTTATACATTCTACATCATTTTGTAGGTTGGTAGTTTTCTCGAAAAATTCTCACTCTGAAGACTTAAAAATAGCAAAAATTATCCAAGGCACACGATTTCGTCGGAAGTTCGCCCCTCCCCCTCGCCCCCCCGTGCCTTTCTGATTTTTAAGTTGGAAGTGAAAAAAACCTAGTTGAGATGAAATATTCTTGGCACGCTGTCATATCAATCCCAGCTTGATAACCTTGAGTGGGGGCGGGGACAACTTCATCTGACGAAGGTGATTTGAAATGAACGTGCATAGAGATCAGGGTACCTACTCAATCCCATATTTCACCCACAAAGTAGGTTGGTACAATCAGGTGTAGAAGCCCGTGCTCTATCCAACCCAAAACAATAGCTTCGCAGTGTTTTGTAAGTTACCTACTACAATCATGCTCTTATATATATATATCTGTATACATGGTGGCAGGGGATAAGAGACGAACAATTTTTTCTGTTAATCTGCATCAAAAATACGTAGTAAAATCCCCCCAACCGCATATTTTTATCACAATCCGTACTAGAAATATGATTTTTTAAAGGTTTTTTTCAGGAAAACCGTGTTTTTTCCTTTTAAACTCAAAATCCTCCACTTTGCTTCATTTAATTTCAACTTTTGACCTCATTTTCGAAATCAGCGTTGAATTTCCTATAAGAATAGTGTACTTGGGTTTTAAAAAGTGCCATTTGAAGACCTTCAAATCAGCTCAAACATGGAAAATGTTGAAAAAATAAAATTTCAGAAAATCTTTGAATTTTAAAACTTTGAATAACTTAACTACTCTTTCAAAAAAAATTCCGGAAATTGGCAAATCTCATGATAATCTCTTTCCAACGGTATAGTCAATTTTACTTTTACTTAGTTATTTAGGGGAGAAAATTATGTTTTAATGTTGAAGAATGTGGGTTTTTTTTCTCATAAAATCAACGGTTTTCTTGAAAAATGACCCGCCATGAACCTACGAGTTTGGGTTCGGTTTCTACGTATTTTTCCGCGCTGAATCGAATGGTAACATTTGTAGATCCCTCCAACTCCGTTATAACCGAGATTTACACTTAAACTCACGAATTTTTAGTTTGTTACGCTTAAATGTATGTTTTTAATGGGGTGAAACTATTTAATTTAAGTGTAAAACTCGATTATAACGTAGCTGGAGAGATCTACAAATGTTACCATTCGATACAGCGAGAAAAAATACATAGAAACCGACCCCATACTCGTAGGTTCATGGAGGGTCATTTTTCGAGAAAACCGACGATTTCATCGAAAAGCCCACATTTTTTAATATTAAATCATGATTTTCTCCCCTAAATAACAAAGTAAAAGTGAAATTTACTATACCGTTGGAAAGACTATTAGATGAAGCAGTTATCATGAGATTTGCCAGTTACCAGTATTTTTTTTTTGGAAGAGTAGTAAAGTTTTAATGATTTTCAGAAATATTATAATTTCAAAATAGTCAATGTTTGAGCTGATGTGAGGGTCTTCGGATGGTACTTTTGATGAACCCAAGTATATTATTCTTATATGAAATTTTATGCTGATACCGAAAATGAGGTCGAAAGTTAAAATTAAATGAGGCAAAGTGGATAAATTTGAGTTTAAAGTGAAAAAACCGTGGTATTCCTGAAAAAACCTTTAAAAAATCATATCTCGAGTACGGATTGAGATAAAAATATGCAGTTGGCGGGATTTTACTACATTTTTGATGGAGATTAACAGAAAAAATTGTTCCGTCTCTTATCCCCTGCCACCCTGTATACAACATTTTTATTCATTATCGACTCTCCATTAGGGTGAAGTAGTCACATGTTAGGAGTGATATGGTAGGATGTTGAAGGGTTACAAAGTATATACTCAAGATTAAGTAAATTATCTAGATCCTACCGTAAATAAGTAGGTGGTTAAGTAAGTTGCAATACAATACTAATATCATGTACATCAAGTGGGTAAGTATTAATTTGGTTGATGATTATTTGCAATAATGAACCTTTGTTATCGAAAAGTCGCGAAAAATTCCTTGACCCCCAGCCTTAGGTCATATCCATGTCAAATGGCACATGGAATCGAAAAGTGTTACGTTACGTTACCGAAAAGTGTTACTTTGATTTTCTGATGATTATCGTTTACAACCAAATCGTTGCTACGGAACTATATCTTAGGCATTTATCATCGTAAAAGTGTTTTCGAAATCAAGCATTTCAATTTCTCCCTTGATGGGAAAAACAAAATATCATGGATATGTCTAGTACCTACTACTTACCAGTTGGTACCTACTACTCAATTGTATACCAACCATGTAGTGCCGTCTTTTCACAAGACTATTCCATTATGGTTACAAAACAATATTAGTTTTTAACTTAGAGTAATAAATCAGCATTCCTTGACACTACAATGGCTTAGAGGTCATGAAATGGCGTGGTAAAATGAGAGCATTCCAAAAAGTGGCGAACGATTTTCCTACTATGAAAACTATGGGAGTTACTCTTCCCTAGTAACGCCTTGGTTGTTCGTGAAAATCAATAGAAATTGTGCCGGTCGGGAAAAAAAGTGTCGGTCGGAAAAAAAAAGTGTCGCGAAACTTCCCGCTAATTCGTAAATGTAAATAAATTTAAAACTACGACATAAATGTTTTAAAACCAAAGATAAGAATGTGCTGCGAGAAACTACCCGTCCTCGCACCCACAGTCAAGTGACAATGAAAGGAGCATTGCATTTTGTGTGGAGAATCAAATTTATCAGGTTTTTAATGGAATTTTACTTATAAATCAAGCATTTTAATTTCTCCCTTGATGGGAAAAACAAAAGATCATGGATATGTCTAGTACCTACTGCTTACCAGTTGGTACCTACTACTCAATTGTATACCAACCATGTAGTGCCTTCGTTTCACAAGATTATTCCATTATGGTTACAAAACAATATTAGTTTTTAACTTAGAGTAATAAATCAGCATTCCTTGACACTACAATGGCTTAGAGGTCATGAAATGTCGTGGTAAAATGAGAGCATTCCAAAAAGTGGCGAACGATTTTCCTACTATGAAAACTATGGGAGTTACTCTTCCCTAGTAACGCCTTGGTTGTGCGTGAAAATCAATAGAAAATGTGCCGGTCGGGAAAAAAAAGTGTCGCGAAAAATTCCTTGACCCCCAGCCAAAAGACATATCCATGTCAAAATTCCTTGACCCCCAGCCAAAAGACATATATCCATGTCAAAAAAAACCGTCAATTTGTCGGCTTACGTTTCAAAATTGGTATACCACAGTTACTTACTATTGGTATATCACTAGGGTTGCCAGATTCATATAAAGTATATCCTGGCTGCAACCAAGGAAAAGTAAAGTATTTCAATGAAAGTTAAAGTATACGAGTACATTAAAGTTAACGTTCTCGACTTACACACTAAGGTATTTTTGATTCAGCATCTGCACACAAGGGCTTGAATGTGTCAGACTACTGAAAATAAGAAAGTTCGGTTTGAGGAATTGAAAAAGAACCATGGATAGTAATATTTTTACTGTACCTAGGTCACAAAATTTTTATTCCGAAGAAAATATTACTAGACGTTTCAATCTTAACGAGTCTATATTTCAGTGAGGCTGTATTACATACATAAATGTAATTAGGAACATCATTTTCAATCTCGTTCTCACAAAAAAAAAAAAAAAAAAAAAAAAAAAAAAATTTCGTGCATCTATTGGGCACGTAAGGACTGAGGACGTTAGGAATTTTTTAGGAACTCGAAAAGTTACATTCATTCAGTCCCTCTTTCTTTCTCTCAAACACTATACCTATAAAATATTAAAAATTCGAAAAAGAGCTGTGGAAATTGAAAATTCAGAAAAACTTTGAAAATTGACAATTTGAAAGAATCTTTATAGATATCAAAAAAGTAAATATACTTTTAGAATATGTATTAGTGAATTAGTCAGAATTAGAACAAGTCAAGTGAATTAATTCAAAAAGTTGAATTATTCTTAAGTTAACGAAAAATGTGGAAGAAAATCTCAAGAGATCTCGCATTCTAACCCGGCGGGAGATGGTCAGCCTTCTCAACTTCTCGAGTATACTTGAGCGACCCTAGACGAATTTTCGTCCATGCAGGTAGGTAGGTATAGGAAGATTGTCCTTGACTAGTATGTGCTGGGGCTGAACTTTTCTTCTTCGTTTAAAATATAAAGTATTTTGGTCTACTTTAAATTTTTTATAAAGTATACAGTATTTTGAACATAAATAAAGTCGGATACTTCAAATTAAAGTAGATTTGGCAATCCTATATATCACACTAGATTCAACAAATGAAAATTAAAAACCCGTCTGCCATCCGGTTTTTCTCCAATTTTAGGAATGTTTGTTGGTTTATTATTTTCAATAGTGACCCTTGTAATTGACTAAAACACATTTTCACCCCCCCCCCCCCCCCCCCTTTCCCTCAAAATTTGTTGGTCTACGTTTCAGGATGTGTAGGATTCACAAATCGAAAAATATAAAAAAACGCTGCAAATTATTTCACAAAGGTTTATTATTTTTTTCAATTGAGTATGATCGTAGTGGCTTGCGTACGTCATAAGGCCCGTCCAGACTCCTCGGCGTGTCCTATTTCGAGTTGCCACAACCTATATTCCTATAATTATATACGTATGTTTATATTTCTCGATTTGAGCTCCTATCTATTCAAATAAATAATCATTGCCTTAATAATATCATTATCTAAGTACGTACGAAAAATCGAGAGGATATGTTATTAAAAATGCGTAGGCAAAGCATTGGTATTAACACCCAAATATGACCTAGAAAAAACGTATATTCATGCCTCGAAGGAACATGAAATTCGAAAGCAATACAAGTGTAGGAAGTTTTCCACGCCACCCTGGAGGTTACTCCCTAGGTCTCGTTACCTCACAACCGGAGGTTCACCGCCCTATTACGCTTACACTATCATATCACTCATATTTTTCCATCAACATTCACTTGAAGAATGTTTATATAAATATTAATTAAATATTTTTCCATCAACTTTGTTTGTTGCTTGTGAAGAAGAATTTGGATGTTTTTTCCGATGGCAAGGCTAATCACAATCATTTCACCAGATCCCGCAAAAACCTCCGTCCCCCGCAAGTTAGACTAAATTCTTCAATGATTTCAAACCCCTACCAAATTGGGTCCCGTATGTTCAATCTGCTTAACGAGGAGACTAAAGAGCTTTCTTTCAAACTTTTCAAGCGCACCATACAACACGAACTCATTAAGCAAGAACTATACCACACCAGTGATTTTTTCTAGATGAAATGTGCCATTTTTAAATAGTAGATAGTAATTTTTTTTTTTTTTTTTTTTCATGCAAACAAAAATCAAGCAATATATATTTATTTTTTGACTAGTGGGACGTTTTACTCCACTTATTCACCTTCAAATAGTTTTTATCATGTAGCCATTGTTAATTTTATGTCAGCAACCGAGGAATTTTATAAAAGTACTCGAGTTAGCTTTTTAGATATTTATTATGAGACTGTGATAACTTGTTAACTGTTGAATATTTTTTTTTTTTTTTTTTTTTTTTTTTTTAGATTTATATAAGTTGTAAGAGTTATTGTTTTTAGTGTGATTGTAATTTATTGAGTGTATGGCTATATAGCGAGCAAATTATTTTTGGGTTCGGGGCTCTCGATCGGCTCGGGGGCGGTCTCGCCTGGTGTTTTTTTCGGTAGTGCGAATTATTAATCGTAGCAAGGGGTGCTTACCTAGAAATAGGTGGGCGCCCCCCGGGAGGCGGCCATGGTGGGTCGGGTCCGGGCTCGGTCGGGAAGCCCCGGCCGAGCCGCCTTTTAGGACCTGCCTACACTCTTTTGTTTTATTTTATTATTATTGTTTTAATCAATCTGTTTTTCCCCCTCTTTTATTGGCTGCGTGAATGATGATTTGCTTTGTACAACAATGTTTGCTTTGACGATTGTCCTACATAATAGCATGTTTTGACAAATATATATGATTCTGATTCTGATTCTGATTCTGATTCTGAAAGTTGTGCATTTTGAGATGAGTGAATTTTGTCCTAACATGAGAATAATAATTATAGGTCGTGCAGTTGTGGTCGTGCAGATCTGGTCCTAAAGTGTTCTGTTGCGAAGTCCTTCTGCCCATTGTTATCCTAACCGTGGAATATTAGCTTGCGCAGTTGTGGTTGAGCAGGTTGGTGAGGTTGGAGTTTTAACACGTCAGTCTAACACTCAAAACCTCGAAAAAGACACATTATCGCCCGTTTTTGGCCCATAGCATCTATGCGAGTAAAGCGATCGGGATGGTTAAACGTTAGGACCAACTAGACCCCAAATGGAGTCTATGTGCGAAAGAACGGGGTTTTTGAAGTCAATTCTTAGGACTTTTATGGCCCGGATGGCGGACTGCGGACGGACATTTCAAATTTGGATTCTACGCACCTTAAAACGTAAAGTGACAAAGTTTGAGGGGGGGTTTTAAAATTTGTTTGCTACGCGATCACATAGGCTTATTATTGGAAATAATTTTGCTCACTGAAAATCCCACAAGTCAAAGCCTGAGTGTGGGTATTTCTAAGGGATAGAAACCATGGAAATACATTATTTTCTTCTTCTTTCAACAGAGAGGAGAATAAACTAATCAAAACATCAATAAAACATTAAATCAGCTTAAACGTAAAATTTCAAAACATGAATAAATCTTAAAAATTTAACAGAATTTGGCATAGAAATATTCAAAATAAAAAAAATCTTAAAACTTGAACAAATAGCTAGCGCGTTACAAAAGTCTTCATTGAGTACTAATACTCCAGTCTCCACAGGAATAGGAATAAGAATTGCATAATCAGTCTACGTTGTGGGATTATAATATATGGAAAACCTATAATTGATTTAAAACTTGTTGGCTGATTGGATAATCCAATCCTTTATTTGTCTGAACCGAATAGGTTTACTATTTCCATATATATTTCAGAAGGAAGTTTATTTATAAGCTTAGGCGCAATAAAAGTGATATGGTTTTGTGCAATTTGAGTTCTCCTGAAGGGTGCTGTAAATCTAATAGGATGTCGTGAATTTGGGCGATTTATTGCCGGCTTGAGGAGATCTATTCTTTTCAGAAAAAATTTAATGGTTTGAAAATAGAAAATTTGTTTAAAATCAAGCTTCAGTCAGCTTCAATTTTGATCAACCCTAAAGAGGTGAAATATTGAAAAATCGAGATCTCTAAAACTTTCAAGGTAACAGTGATTTTTTTTTTTTTTTTTTTTTTTTTTTTTTTTTTGGGGTCTCATTTCAAGTCAAGTCCCCAAAGAATCGGATAAAACCGCCCGAGTCGCTGTACGTTCGAATCCGTTTGCTCTTCCTTAGGGCGAGAACTTGGGCAGGAAGAGTGAATCATCAACACGGGAGTGAATCGCAACTGGTGAAACATTGCAAAAATGAGCTGATGTAATTCCAACGGAATTTTCGCTAGCGTAACCGATTTTATTATAACTTTTGTCACCTGTAGGTGGACTTCTGAAGCTTAGGTAGGTGATATAGTATTTTATATAAATTATTTTCAGTTGGTGGATCAACTCGTGTTAAATACTTGGAAATTTAAGTGTGTTACTTAATTTAATTAGTTTCTCTTCTGTAGTTTCTATTCAACTGTGGAGATATGTTTAGTATTATAGACATCGTATAAAAGACAGGTCTTTTGAATAGAAGGACTATCCAATAAAGAAATAATGAACCTTTGTGTAATAATTTGCAGCGTTTTGTAATCTTATTTCCTCTTTTTCGGTTTCGTGTTTCTATCCTAGTTCTAGATTTAATTGGTATCAGATGCTAATGGTGTCGATAGGGTTCGACGCTATCTTCATCTTGCAAGTAGAAGTAGAATCAATAATTAGAGATCAATCTTACGTTTACTGCGGCAGATTTTGTTTTACGTTACAGACTACAGGAACGATGAAATTCATTGGGGAACATCTCGAATCTTACCTGATGACATCCCAGCGATTGGGAACTTGGAAAAAAAAAAACTGCAGAAGTTAAATGCTTTTCAGCGAATTTTCGTAGATCCGTTATGAGACATTCTGAAACGAATCCTAGAGTTTAACGCTTTTTCATATATATATATATATATATATATATATATATCAAATATATCGATATATATATATATACCTATTAGAGATGAGTCGATATCAAAATTTATCGATTCCCGATACCGATACCTAAAAAATCGATTCCCGATTCTCGATACCGATACCATCGGCGCATAATACCTAACTTACCTGTAGGTGAAAAACAAAAATTTCTCTTGATCTAGTAATATATTCAAATTTTTGTAAGTATAAGTTATATTATAACTTATACTTACAAAAAATTGATCCCAATATATTTGCAAATGAGGTAATGTTTAAATAAAAACAAAACATGGATAATAAAACCTTATATTTCCTAGGATTGATTTCTTTCTGAATAAAACAAGTTAAGCAGACTGACTTGGTTTTTTAGTTTTTCGTCGGTAACTGTAAGGTATTTCCAAATAAGACTGGCTCTAGGCTTTTGTACTTGGAAAACATAGCTTTGTCTAATGCTTCTGTTGTCACAAACAAAATAACACAAGCCTACTTGTAAACAAAGTTAAAATTGTAAGTTGTGTTTTGGACAGTTCATGTTTCGCACCTGCTAACTTCACACAACGGTTGCACGGTACAACCATATCGTTGTTAGATGGTTGCAATAGTACCGTAGTGTAATTAAACGCCTATCACCGGGCGGTATCGGTGTCGGCTTTAGGCGATCGATTCTCGATACCGATACCAATGCCTAAGAATCGGTGGTATCGAGAATCGGTATCGGGAATCGACTCATCCCTAATATATATATTAATTGCTATGCAATTCTTAGGCCGACCCCCAATAATTTTTTTAAAATGTCCACTTTTTTTGTGTAACGTTTTTTGTCCCGAGATGGGAAGCGAGAGGTCGTGGGTTCGAATCCCGGCCAGGCCTGAAAAATTTTTTTTTTTTTTTCCTCGTGAGACGAAGGTTGTGGGTTCGAATCCCGGCCAGGCCTGAAAATTTTTTTTTTTTTTTTTTTTCTCGTGAGACGAAGGTTGTGGGTTCGAATCCCGGCCAGGCCTGAAAAAAAATTTTTTTTTTCTCGTGAGACGAATTGCATAGCAAATTATCCTCGTTTTCTACACAGTAGAAAAGAGAAAAGATCCGGCGAGGCGCGAAGCGCCGAGTATAGATTAGGGGGGTCCAGGGGGGCGAAGCCCCCCTGGCGGGGTCAAGGGGCGGAGCCCCTTGCGAGGCCCGAAGGGCCGAGTATATATATATATATATATATATATATATATCGAAAGGACGAGTTCGTTGACCAGCTTTTTTTGAGCACATCGCATTGGTCAAACTTCAAAAAAACTGCTGAAAAAATCACTAATAATAGCAAAAACCGGCTAGAAATCGTTTAATTTATATTTTTTAGCAGAATATTGCTCAAATTAAGTTCATTAACTATAAAATGGAACATTCACAAATTGATGTACAAAATTATGCTGAAAAATGTACTTGAATTTCATTAAAATGTGTTAGAAAATTTATAAAACCTGGAAAAAAGTTACCTTGGGTTACCTGCAAAAAAGTTTCAAAATCTTTTTTTGAATCGCAGATCATTAGTTTAGACCAAAACTATACCAAGTTTCAATCCGATTCCGATGAAATTTTCAGGGATTATGCAGGTTAGCTCCTAGACGGTCCCCTATAATTTTCATTTCCGTCACATAAATCGTTGTCTGTGCGCATGCGTATACGTTAATTTATAATAACGTCAATCATCTATTGGTCCGATTTCGTTCAAACTCGGGGAGTAGGTGGTTATATGTCCCAAGAAAATTCCCTATGAATTACATCGCTATTGGTCGTACTCGTACTTTGTTCTTCAGCAAACTCTATATTTCTATGTTACAATATGTGAGGAAGCTATACTGCCCACCCAACTTGGCAGATTTTTTTTCTCCAAACTCGAAATTTCTACAGGGCCCCCAACTGGAAAAGTCAGGGAAAACCTGGAATTGTCATGGAATTCTTTGCGTCGGGAAAAGTCAGGGAAATGTCAGGGAATTTTGTAAAAACCACCAAATGTCAGGGAATTTTTAAAATGAAAACTTGGTGTAATAATTTAAAGCGTTTTTAGGTATATTATAACTTCTAAACAATCAAACTTCAATAGCGCACTTTATCATACTAAGTGCATATTATTTCATAGGTGAGTTATACGAATGACAAAAATAATTATGAAGAGTTGTGGTTATCAAAAGTAACAACGCTAGACGCACATTAAAAGTGAATGGATATGCCATTGGCTTCCCTGGTAACTACATCACGTAGAGTAAACCATTTGAGATAAAAATCAACTGAGTATTGAACTAGGGAGGAAAAACCCAGCAGAGTAGTAGATTGATCCAGTAAGAGTCCCAAAACTAGTTTGTATACATAAGCTAGGACTTCTCAGGAGGGTTAAGGAGGGGCCCATTGGAATGTGGAGTCATGTGTTATAAATTAACCGAGCAACTTTCCATCGAACGGTTGTTTTTTTTTTTTTTTTTTTTTTTTTTTTTTTGGATGGGAAATCAGGAAGTTATACTCTCTCTGGCAACGATTGAAAAAGAGAGTGACATTTTTTGATGTCGGACGAAAAGTTTGAATTATCCCCAGTGCTAAGAATAAGAGATCCACGAAAGGAAAAATGTACTTCAACAAATAGCTTCAGATCACAAATTGAGAGACCATAAAATATTAAATAGAAAGTCATGCAGCATGATCGTATGGGTGATTTTTCGTAAATTATCGTATTACGTTTAGGTTAAATTTTTATGATATTTGAGCAATTCGAGGGCAGTGAAATTGTTAAATATACGTTTTTTTTTTCTTTTTTAAATTATACGATTTTTGTTTTTTTGAAGCATTCAAAGTACAATAAAATGACGAGAAAAAAAAATTGAAATTTGATTTTTTTTTTTTTTTTTTTTTTTTTTTTTTTTTTTTTCTTTCATGAAATCTGAAGTTCGGTCAGAGAAATGTCAGGGAAATTAAAAATTTCCTTTTGGGGGCTACCCCGCTCTAACAGTAACCCACCATATAGCATTTCCCGATCAAAATAAAAATTTTCCCAACCAAAATAAACATTTTCCCGATCAAAATGAATATTTCCCCAACCAAAATAAACATTTTCTTTATTAACATTAAGACAACCAAAATGAACTTGCTTCTATAACAATGTGTAGACTATAAACATAAATGTTTCTTTAACAATATTCAAAAAACGAAAACAACAAACTGTTAGTTTTGTTCGGTCTTCACCGAAACACTAGTGGAGCTCCTGCGTTTAACCCCATGGCAGCTGACGCGTCACCTCGTCACCTGTGCGCTGTGCTTCTCGTTCTTTTGTTTTTTCTTTGAACAGTTGTTTTGTTGTGATGTCGTGTATTTTTTTGTTGTTCTTGATTCTGGTCTTTCAATAAAACTATTACGAGTTGCTCAAATAGAGTTCAGTGTGTATTTCTTTCTATACTATTTGAATGTTCGAAACTTTAGAGAAGTATTAAACAAGTTTGATGAATTGCTTCACCCACAACTGCTGATATTAGGTTAACAGAGGTGTTCATTACGTAGTTCCGACAATCAGTATTAATCGCAGCAACTGCTCTGGTAATCACATCCTCTAACACATGGTTTCCCTGTTCACTTAGAGTGCTTCAAAGTACTTCTCTTTCTACTCAGTAAATTTTCCTATGAATGTTGTATTGTTTATTCTGGTTGGGAAAATCGGGAAAGTGTTTATTTTGGTTGGGAAGGTTTTATTTTGATCGGGAAAATGTTTATTTTGGTTGGGAAAATGTTTATTTCGATCGAGAAAATGTTTATTTTGATCGGGAAATGCTATACCTATATAAGCACCTTCAGATCCGCCTGTCGTTGATTTTACCGTCTCCCGCCCCTTCGATCAGCTGTCCGCCGATGCGTTTGGGATTCCCCCGTAGGTCGATTTCCGTAATACTTTCGACCCTATGCGATTGGCTGGAGACTTCAGTAAGCGAATTGACTGCGTGCAGACAGAGAGACAGCTTGTGGGAAATTGACCGGTTTTACCGGCGCCTGGCTGAGCGATTTTTACCGGTAGACGCCTTCCCTTTCAGCTCTGCGCGATCCCATTTAATTTTATTGGGTTTTGTTTACTTTCCCCCTTCTTTTGCCTCTATGGAATAAAATATGTTACGCGTTTAATATTTATTTAATGTATTTGAACATGTATGTTCCTTACATTCGAGAATGCTTTACAAAAAATACATAATTGAAACAGTTGTAGTGTAAACATCATTGACGTAGTGTTTTCAATACCCAGTTGAATCAACTATAAGAGTACCAAATTTAGAAATTGATCGTGGTGTCCAGTTACATGATTTACTCACAATCAATGATAATCTATTCAGTATTACAGCGTTAGTAGAAATTTCAAATATTTTATAAATTACAAATTTATATAACATTCATTATAAATTCAGCTTATTCTCTTTTTTTATAAATATTGGAAACAACAATAAAATAAAACACACAATGAACTTCATAAATCATTTCAAAAAACATTCAAGCAGTTAACATAGGCAGTACCAGTATATATAAGCGAGTTAATCCTTCAGTCTTACAAACAAATTTCTCAGTTTGCAAACTTGACTTAAGATGAAATATAGCCTTTTTATGTCGAATTCAACTGGTACTGATACAAAATTTATCAAGTTTCCGGTACCGCCCACCAAGTCCGAGGTATATCTTTTTCTGATCCAGAAAGGCTGTCCGTCCAGTGGACGCGATTTCGCGCGAACAGGCGAAAAGTGGCGAATTCACGCGAACGGTTCGCCTCCCTTTCAAACACACTGTTTTAACTGAGAGCCCGTCCACTACAAGACGCGAAGTGGGGCGAAAAGGGGCGAATGCGACGAGAATCAAACCAGTTTCTCCACATTACAATACATATTTTGTAATTATAATTCCTAATTTTAATTTGAAATTGGTGTATACTTGCCAATATTATTTGTGTCAATAACTTTTTAAATTAAAAAGACGCAATAATATAATCTGTTAGTAGTTGACCAGTAGTGAAGGCTCAAATAATTTTACCCTCAAACGTCACAAGTTGACAAATAACAGGAATTTTATTAAATAGAATAAGTTATAGTATTCCTAGCGATCGAAAATGTGAACCGTTAATCAGCTAGTACCAGAACTGCTAGTACAGAAATGATTATATGTGGTTTGATCGGACAGAGAGTCCAGTACCAGTCCAGGATTGAAGTACGTTATGAAAAGGGAGGGGATAGAACCGTCCAGGATTGAATCCTGGACTGAGTCTGTCCAAAACGCACTTGGATGATTCTGGTGGGATAACCTGAACCAAAGCCTGAAGTAAAACCTCCCTCATTCCGTATTTCCACGGACTATGTGAAGAGTAGGTAATCCAAATTAAGTTGATTTTTTTTTAAAGTTTGTTATTAAAACCTACGATTTGATGTATTTTGGCACTGAATTAAAAACATTGTCAGCGTTTTTCTCAAAACACACTTTTAGGTTATATGCCCTTATTCTAGCTACCGCCTCAATTGTATCATACATGTTTAAATCTCGATATTCAAGGCCATTAGAAAGATGAATTCCTTGATCTTTTGAATATATCAGATAAAGACCTTTTTTTAAACATAGAAAATAATTTTTTTTCGTATTAATTTTTATTGGCTCAAGATTACACTTTTATGCCATATTGGGTAATACATTTTTCATTAAATTTTTAGTTATCTGATGATACTAAATATTTTTATAGATCACATTTGATTGTATTAAGGTATCTGAAAAGTTCTTTGTAGACCATTTGCTCTGCTGAAGCCAGAATAAAATCTAAGTTGAATGGAGCTGGAATGGATTTTATCGCTAATATTGTCCATAAGAAGTTATCGTTCTCGAGAAAATATATGGGACACTCCAATATGTTGCGTTGCACAGTGTCTTCCTCTCCTCAGTGATCGCAGCCGTTGGTTACATTTCCAATCCCAAATCGTTGAAAATAGGAATTGCCGAGGATGTGTCCACTTCATAATCTGGAAATATTTTTTAATAAAAAATATTTCCAGATATAATATGATATTAATTCCAGATAATCATAATATTTATGAAGTTTTTATGTTCAGATGGATAGAAGTCAAACCAAGGTTTTGTTGGAAGTGTTGGAAAAAAAAGATTATTTAATGATTCAAGCCTAGTACTAGTACGCACTGGGATTCTTTGTTCAGACTCTTTGTCGCGGAGCTGCGTCTCAGACTCAATTTCTTGCATCCAGGACGCTCCGCGATATTTGAGTCTTGCATCTCGTGTGTTGCGTTTTAGGGTCGTTCTCAAACTAGGGGCAACTATTGAGTCCCACAGGCCTTGCTCACGTACAGTAACTTTTTCCCAGAAAAATTTTTTTCCAGGGATTCCTTGCAGGCCAGTGTGTTGGAAAAAAGTAATTCAAGTGCCATACCTGCACATCTATACAAATATTTCTGCGCATAAAAGGCCAAAAATGCAATTACCGTGGGTGTCCCAAATTAATTTTTTGCTCTACAACGTTACTTTTACCCACAATATTGATTTATGTGTGGCAAAAAGGTCTTCGTTTTCCAAAGTTGGGTTGTAGAGCATCACGAAATTGATTGAAAGAATGTGCTAATCAACTTTTCGATCCCTTCAATATATCGCCAAAAAGTGTCCCAATGTTTTGGGATATTACCATGGTTGGAACTGAAAACTCCAATTCTGACCCCAACCAACTGAAATTTTGGTTTGAATCTCATTCTGTTGGGAAGCTTGGGATCTGTTAGGGTGGGGATAGGACCCTTTCCCCTCACCCAACGCTGTTGCTGGTGAACCGCCACGTCGAAAGGAGTGCAGTCAGGAGCGTACCTTTTCATTTGCTATTACCATGTGTGTCAAATTGATGACTAGGAAACATTTTTAGCATATTTTTTTTCCTCCATCCTCTTCCTTTCGTTCTCCTCTTTCAAAATACGTCTAAGTTTTTGTTACTGAAGTTATTTATTGGGTTGAAAATCGATCTCAAACAACGATTTTCAATTACCATGTCTGAAATTGAGCTATTAACATGGGTTTATTAAAATCCACGGTAATTGCATTAGCTACATGGTAATATAATTCCACTGCATTTTCAAACTTTTCAGCAATAATTATACCTTTCAGTGTTTTTATCCACTCCATCTAGTGCATATGTATGAGGGGAAAATGTAAAACAAAACATTTTGCATGACCATCAACTTGGGGAAGCATTTTAATACTAATTCGCCATCAGATGGGAAAGTTCTTTCCACATGTGGCAATTTGCTTGTTGGTAGTTTTCTTTTGAAATAAAAAATAAATTCGACATTGTTTCCACTGGAAAAACATGGCTTGTGGTAGAAGGAAGTCAGGCATTTGGCGTGAAGAGGTACTTAAAAAAAACAAAAAAAAAAAAAAAAAAGAGAGAGAGAGAGAGAGAGAGAGAGAGAGAGAGAGAGAGAGAGAGAGAGAGAGAGAGAGAGAGAGAGAGAGAGAGAGAGAGAGAGAGAGAGAGAGAGAGAGAGAGAGAGAGAGAGAGAGAGAGAGAGAGAGAGAGAGAGAGAGAGAGAGAGAGAGAGAGAGAGAGAGAGAGAGAGAGAGAGAGAGAGAGAGAGAGAGAGAGAGAGAGAGAGAGAGAGAGAGAGAGAGAGAGAGAGAGAGAGAGAGAGAGAGAGAAAGAGATGCAGAACGCGAGAGAAGAGAGAGGCGAAGAAATGAACCCGAACTGAGGGAGGAAGATTAGCTGAAAGAACATTCAAGGTACCAGCAACGGAAAAAGGATATAAAGCTTTTATGTGACTTGAATGAAAGGGATAGGAGGGCCAAAAGTAGAAAACTGAGGAAAAATGGTTTGGCAACAATGAAACTGATGTGGGACCATCTACAACCTAACCCGCACCGCGCACTGCCAGACAATTTCATCAAAAAAAGATGATGAAAACTGTGGAAATTAGGGTCATTACAAGGATTTTGCATTGGCGCATGCGCAGCAGCTATTAATGTTACCATAATGTTGAAATTTATATTTGATGATCAAATCGTTGTCTCCCAACTATGATCCAAATTTGAGCGAGATCAAACGACTAGGGCGTGAGAAAATGGTGCTTGGTAGAATTTACATTTGCGCATGCGCAAAGTGAAGTATTGAGTCAAGAATGGTGAAACTGATAGGGGGACCACCTATACTACATACACCCTGTCTACGCCCACATAATCCCTTAAAATTTCATCCAAATTGGATGAAATCTGCGGAAAATAAGGTTGTTACGAGGATTTGCGGACACAAGATAGACACGGAACCAAAGTTATTCAGAATGGTCTATAACGTAAAATGCAAGTGGAAGTTTTGGTTTTCGAGACCAACAATTTTTTTTCTCCTGAAAGTGAAACAACAATGCTTCCGCCACCTTTAGGTAGACTCGGAATTTTTCATTTTTTTCGAATTTTCAAGTCACGTTGGTTCTTTAAGTACCTACCTTTTTTTACTAGGTACTGAATGTTAGGAGTATTAGTTTACTTACTATTGCTTCTTAATTTTATATATTTATTATAATAGTTTATTACTTTTATTTAGTGTTATTTGAATATGTTTTCAAATAATGATTAAATTAATGAGAAATATCTTTCAAAATCCCCTTGTTGTTTGCCTTTCAAGCTTTATTCTACGAGTATAATTTTGGTTCTACTCTCAGGTTTCCCAGTCAATATTTTTGCTTCAGAGTCTCCCTGGGTGATGTCATAAATGTACCTACCTACTTCTTTTAAATCTAGTAGGTACATAATTACACAGTTTAAGCATAGCTAGAGAGATAATTTAGTTTCGGTGTTGGGTTCCTGTCCAACGATGGTGGAATTACTAGTTAAATTTACTTTAAAGGAAATTTTTCCGTAGTCACCATCTTTTTCCATTGACACAACATGTCGTTAAATTTGGTGAATTTATCATTTCAATTCCAGCCTTCATAAAAGTACGTCAATACCTACTTACTTTGTTAAACTTGCCTACCTTATTTACATAGTTAGCTATTAAACAGCACGTACCTAGGTACGTTTCTACATTGCAAAAATAGTTTTTGTTGACTAGGTAAGCTTATTCATTCGAAAAAGTTATTTATATAGGTATATATATTATTATATATAATGAACTTACCATCTCATTAACACTTTCCAACATTTTGTCTGATTTGCCTTGTATAGTGCAACGCCACTTGGGCGCTCTTTAGTCAATTACTCTTTTAATTTTGTTGGTTTGTTGTTCAGGTTTTGCTAATATGAACCCCTATGTGATCCTACGCCAAAAGACCAAGGTTACAAATAAAAACTAAAAGACTAATTAGGTGTAATTGACTATTTTACGAATGTTACCTACATACATACGATCTTGTGTTCAAGTTTGGATCATTTTTATTTTAATTAAATTAGAGTTTAAATTAAAAAATTGCTGGATTAGAACCGTTTTTACGCTATTACCTACCTCCTAGTATAATTATCTGTTGTTGAAAACACTGATGAAATTACCATGGCAACTACAGCTATTACCGTGGACACCGAATTTGAAATTTTCCAAAAACTAGGCTTAAATTTGAGAGCTGATCTGGGTAATATGTATTTTTGCAATCAGTGTTGACCAAGGAACCACCCTGAATTTTTTCAAATTTTTTTGAAGACTTTTATTTTTTGAAATTTCTGTGTCCGAAAGTTGCCCCTAGTTTGAGAACGACCCTTTAGTATTTTTGGTTTATTATTTCCAATAATAAGCCTATGTGATCGTGTAGCAAAAAAATTTTATAACCCCCCCTCAAACTTTGTCACTTTACGTTTCAAGGTACGTAGAATCCAAATTTGAAATGTCCGTCCGCCGTTCGCCGTCCGCCGTCCGGGCCATAAAAGGCCTAAGAATTGACTTAAAAAACCCGTTCTTTCGCACATAGACTCCATTTGGGGTCTAGTTGGTCCTAACGTTTAACCATCCCGATCGCTTTACTCGCATAGATGCTATGGGCCAAAAACGGGCAAAAAAGTGTCTTTTTCGACGCGCGCACGCCTGGCACGCTTGGCAGGGGGTCACGGTGGGTGGAGAGGGGGGGGGGGGGGGGAGCGGGGGGGTGGAGTGAGAGGAGGCGCCGGCGCCGCGGCTTGTGGTGGGTACGGCGCCGGCGTTCCTTCGAGGAATGAATATGTTTTTTTCAAGGTCATATTTGGGTGTTAATACCAAAGCTTTTCCTACGCATATTTAATAACATATCCTCTCGACTTTTCGTACGTACTTAGATAATGATATTATTAAGGCAATAACTATTTGAATAGATAGGAGCTCAAATCGAGAAATATAAACATGCGTATATAATTATAGAAGTATATGTTGTGGCAACTCGAAGTAGGACACGCCGAGGAGTCTGGACGGGCCTTATGACGTACGCTAGCCAACTAAAACTACGATCATACTCAATTGAAAAAATAATAAACCTTTGTGAAATAATTTGCTGCGTTTTTGAGTCCCATACGGAATGGGATTCTTTACGCAATGTCGCGCAACATTGAGTCAGTGCGTACGTGAATATCGAACAAAGTGGGCCTCTCACCGGTGTATCTTCGTAGTTATCGCTTTGTAGTTATCGTTGTTATGCTTGTAGCTAAAAACGGGTAAAACGGGTGTTATTTTTATTTTATTTTTTTTTTTTTTTTTAGCAGAATTTTAGTCAAAAGAACTTTATTAACAATAAACTAGAAAAACAAGAAATTTGTGCTGAAAAAGTAGGTACTTAAATGTCATTAATATTTGTCAAAAATGGATAAAAACAGCTAAAAATAAAAAATAGCTTCATTTTTTGCGAAAAATTCGCTAAAACATTTTTTGAATTGCCGAAAATTATTTAGGACAAGTTTATTTGCCACAAAATCGGTAGGTAGTGAACATTTCTTCCTAGTTAAAATCCTAAATTTTCAAAACAATTTAATAAAATATAATAAGATAATTTACTAAAATCCGCTCATACGATCACGCTGCATGACTGGCTTTTTACTAACTTATTAAGTCGTCTTATAAAATCGATTTGACATCAAATAGCTGGATTATCCAATTAACGCTGTTTCCAACGGTGGTCATATTTTTGATTTTACAGTGATGAGTTATGGTCGTTTGAAGGTAGAAAACATATCTTAAAAATGAAATTACTCAGAAAAACAAAGCATTGAAATAAATCTCTAACAAGTACTTTCGATCAGAAATGAGCTTTAGAATTGACCCATAAAGCACCATTACACCCTTCTTAGTGGTTGGCGCAGATGGGCTATCTAATGCAGATATAGTAAAACTTCATGTAATAATTTTTTACCTTCTTCTTCTAGTCTTCTAAACAGTTTGCTTCAGTTCAGGTCACACTCTCATCTCTACTCTAGACACTCTCGGAACCTCTTCCCCCCTTGTCTATGATGTCCTGCAGGCTGCAGCAGCTTTGTGGCCCCTCCACAAAAGATGACAATGGTCACGATATGAAAAAAACCGTAAAAAAAAACCGAGTGTTAATGAAGGTTCCACGCATCCACCAACGCGGTGGCTTTTTTTTAGTAGCATTTTTTTTTTTTTTTTTTTTTTACTCCGTAGAGCTATGTAAAGTGCTACTGCAATCCCCGAAAGCGCGACCTCGTTCGACATGGCTCAGGTTCAAACTAGATGCGTACACGATTTGCAGAGCGACAATGTCGAATCTGCAACAGAGTCCGAACAATGAATCCCAGTGCGTACTAGCCTTTAGATACTGCAGACTGTAGTAACTGACAGGTGAATTTTAGACCGCTTCAATAATTCGATTATCTCTTGAAAATTTTAACTATGTAACCATCGTTTTGACTAAATAGAGATTTTCTCACTTCAAGTTGAAATATGAAAACAGTAGGTATCTACTGTTGAAAATTCAAAATATTAGATAGACGTACTTTGGATAACTACTTTTCGCGTACACAAATTCCATATTAATTTTAGTTTTGTAAAGCTCAGTCGGTGAGAAGGGAGCAACGCGTTCTCCTCCTACGCCTGCCAAAGATTAATTGGATCGTAGAGCTCGTGGGACCCCATGCTTTTGTTAGGTATTGTTATTATATTACTCGTAATTAGGTAATGTACGATGAACTTGGAGGCGATATCTGCCTTTGAAATCAAGACGAAAACGCTGCAAATTATTACACAAAGGTTTATTATTTATGTATTAGACAGCCCTTCTACGTAGATGTCTGGTCCATAATTATTAAACGCCGCTTATAGTATATTTAGTATCGGAACTCGGACCTCACAAATGGGTTCAATCCATTACAGCTTTTTAATATAGTTGATAAACAAAACAATTTATTACCAAGTCATAAAAGTGTTACCTATACTGTATATTGATATCATCAAAGTGGTCAAATTTCAAAAAATGTGCTGACAAAATCACTGAAAATGGCTAAGAATTGTTAAATTGATATTTTTTAGCATAAGATTGGTCAAATAAAGTTTATCAACTATGAAATAGAACATTCAAAAATTTATGTACGAAAGTTTGCTAAAAACTTGAACTTCATTAAATTTTGTTTAAAAAAATCTATAGAAATGCAAAAAATAGCCTTAAATCCAAAATCTCTTTTTGAATAGAAGAGTATCATTTAGAATACTTTTTTTCCCATAAAATTAATAGCTAACATTTTCTTTTCACTCATAAATCTCCAATTTCTATACAACTTGAAATATACAAAAAAAAAAAATACGCTTTTTCACCTATTTTTGGCTCATAGCACCAATGAGAGGGGAGCGATCGAGCTGGTGAGAAGTTAGGACCAACTAGACCCCAAGTGGAGTCTATGTGCGAAAGAACAGATTTTTTAAATCAATTCTAAGGCCTTTTATGGCCCGAACGGCGGACGGCAGACGGACATTTCAAATTTGGAATCTACGCACCTTGAAACGTAAAGTGACAAAGTTTGAGGGGGGTTTATAACAATTTTTTGCTATACGATCACATAGGCTTATTATTGGAAATAATAAACCAAAATCCGTTCTTTCGATGAAAAAAATCAAGCCTCACTTAAGAAACATGAATCTCCTTTATTACGCAATAGGCACTGCGTATTCCTATAGTCCGAATATCTCGTATTGCATGACCAAGTAAGTACGAAATTTGGCTTGAAAATCACGTATCGGCTGATTAGTCCAAGAGCCGGGGATGCAAAAAATGTGTTCATTGGTAGATAAGATTTAAGATCATCTACGTGTTGAAAAATTATTCCTTTCTGAATAAGAAAATTTACTTATCTATCTCAAAAAAAAAAAAAAATCCGATACAAAATAACAGCCTCACAAAGACGCTGCTTTTAGTGCATTTTCAAGTTTTTTTTTTAGCTTATAGACTTTTGGTTTATCATTTCCAATAATTAGTCTATGTGATCGTATAGCAAAAAAAATTTATAACCCCCCCTCAAACTTTGTCACTTTACGTTTCTAGGTGCGTAGAATCCAAATTTGAAGTGTCCGTCCGCCGTTCGCCGTCCGGGCCATAAAAGGCCTAAGAATTTACTTAAAAAACCCGTTCTTTCGCACATAGACTCCATTTGGGGTCTAGTTGGTCCTAACGTTTAACCATACCGATCACTTTACTCGCATAGCCGCCAAAAACGGGCGAAAAAGTGTCTTTTTCGAGGTTTTGAGTGTTAGACGTGTTAGAAGCACGCCTGGCACGCTTGGCTGGGGGTCACGGTGGGTTGTGAGGGGGGTGAGCGGGGGGTGGAGTGAGAGGAGGCGCCGCGGCACCTTGTGGTGGCTAGGGTGACCAGGGGCGTAGCAGAGGGGTGTAGGAGAATGGATATTTATTACTTTTACGTGTTATACCCATATAATACACCGCGTCACCATGAGGTGGGTACAGCGTTCCTTCGAGGCATGAATATATGGTTTTTCTAGGTCATATTTGTGTGTTAATACCAATGCTTTTCCTACGCATATTTAATAACATATCCTCTCAACTTTTCGTACGTACTTAGATAATGATATTATTAAGGCAATAACTATTTGAATAGATAGGAGCTCAAATCGAGAAATATAAACATACGTATATAATTATAGAAGTATAGGTTGTGGCAACTCGAAATAGGACACGCCGAGGAGTCTGGACGGGCCTTATGACGTACGCAAGCCAACTAAAACTACGATCAAACTCAATTGAAAAAATAATAAACCTTTGTGAAATAATTTGCAGCGTTTCTTTGTATAGTTTTTCTGTCCCGGCTTCTGAGTGTCAATTTCGCTCAGATTCTGGGAGTCGCTAACGTTGCTTTTTCCATCTTGAAGCTTGTTTGTCGTTTCGCTACTTCTCCACCAACCTCTTCCAATTTAGATTGCTCTCATTTAGATGATTTGTAGATCGCGGTAAGCCTGCTAAACTAATCTCTACTCTAAACTAATCTCTACTAACAAATCTCTACTACCTGAGCCTTTTCCTCCCACTTCTGCTGTTACAGAAAAATCTGGTAAAGACTGGTAAAACCATACAATCCCCGTGTTGTGATTCAGGAGTGCAAGGTGAACAACAGCATTTCTCTTTCTTTTGTTTTAACATGGATATGTTTTTTGGGCTGGGGGTCATTCTAAAATTTGCGTAACGATACCAAAATTTGTGACGACCCGGCACTTTAGATTATTATTAACTCGAAAAGTGAAGGCTAGGTAGAATTTCTATTGATTTTTCACGTACAACCAATGAGTTACTAGGGAAGAGTAACTCCCATAGTTTTCATAGTATGGAAATCGTTTGCCACTTTTGGAACGCTCGCATTTTATCACAACATCTCATCACCTCTAAGCCATTGTAGTGTCAAGGAATGCTGATTTATTACTCTAAGTTATAAACTAATATTGTTTTGTAACCATAATGGAATAATCTTGTGAAAAGAAGGCACTACATGGTTGGTATACAATTGAGTAGTAGGTACCTACTTTTAAGCAGTAGGTACTACACATATCTATGATCTTTTGTTTTTCCCATCAAGGGAGAAATTAAAATGCTTGATTTCACTTTCTGTAATTTTTATCTTTTCGAGCTACTCACCAATTTTATTTTGCCTTCATTTACCCTTCTCTTGTGCCTTATCTGCTTCTTCTTCTTATTGATTTCTCTTGGAGTAGGATCTCTTACCGAGTCCGTTCCTTTGTTTTGCTTCATCTTCTGCTCTTCATCCTTTCTCCATCACTCCGGTATTACTTGACCCCATATTGATCCCAACAATCAATATGTCAACATGATGTAGTAGAAAGTGGAAACCTATTTGTCTAATCATAAAAAGAATGAAAAATCCTGAAGTTCCATTGTGATATAAGCTCTTTCTATACTGGTGGCTCGAATGCTCCATTTCTGTTTTAATTCTGGTACCAAAAGTTGTGTACCTACACATCATCATTTATTTTGGCGGATAATCGTGTAGATAATCGATGTTTGTATTTAGTTTTGTTCTCAGTGGCAGTTCAGGAAGTTCAGCAACGGTTCATGAGTTGAGTTTTGAGTTCGCCGAACGGCGCAGTTGAGTTTTGTCTTTCGCAGTGATAGAGTTTGCAGTTCTGGGATTCGAGAACGCAGAACTGCTCTGACAGTTCTCGTTATATCTCTCAAAACGGGAGAACGTTTTTCCATAGAGTTCCGAGATCGAGATTTCAGTGCTAAAAACTGTTCCAATAGTTCTGGTACGATTCGGGAAGATTCGATCAAGTTCTCAATCGTTCTGGAATTCGTCAAAACTGTCAATGAGAACGAAAATCTTGTTACCTGTACATATTTTCAGTCTGTAGTCTTGTACTGTAGCTTTCACAACTGCCCTACCTTTGAGCTACAGTATGTTGCCGACAAACGGATTATAGCATCATAAATAAATAATTGGATAACGTTCTAATCCTGTGTAATCATGACCTAGTTTCCGTTCCTTTACTTCGAGTAATTCGTTGTATTTTTTGGGGTTAATATCTTCAAATGTGTTTGCGACAGTTGGAGTCGTGGATTCTACCTCTGTTGTCGGCGTGAAATTTGTTTCTGTGGTACTGGACTATCTAGCATACGGTACCTATTACTTATCAGCACCGCTGAGTGAGATTTTTTTTTTTATTATTTTTTATTTATTTTAAAGCTGGAGGTTACTTGAAGTCTTTACGTGCATATCAGAGCTCGCTGAATTCATTTGGTCCCGTCATTGTCTGTTTAGTCGTGTGTCGTTTTAGAAAAAGTGCAGAAATACTATTGAAAGGTACCTACTTCCTGAATTTTTGAATAAATTATTGAATTGTCTTTGGCACAATGTCATAGGTTAGTTTTTAGAACTTCATACAGCAAATCTTGATTTATCCGAGTAAGAATTCGGTCACTTCAGTAGTTGTCAGGTGAACCTCCAGTAGGGTATGTTACTGTAGAAAGCTTATGGTGGTATCGAAATACCTGACTTATAAGCCATTTTGCAAACAGGTTCGTTGTTCATAATATCGCTCTTGGAAAATGTTCAAGTTCTCAATTTAGAAAGAATAGTCATGAGTTTCAATGGCTTATCTTCCAATGCCCTGATAGTGGTCTAATAAATTGGACGAAACGTTGGAGCAGAGAAATAATTTATTATTTCACAGTTGAGCTCTCATATTTTTTGGTTTAAAATAAGCTCATTTGAGTCTGGAATGGTAATTAATGACTAATTTAATAGGTATAGCGACAATCTGGGACATGATGTAACATAAGGCAGAAATACGGTTGATTTACTGTATATGTATTATATTTACAAATTAACTAAGTGGTTCATGGTGCGAGAAACGAATTGTACAGTGAAAAGGGGTCAGAGTTTGCCAGTAGTCAATAATTTCAGCAGTTATCTACAGTTTTAACAACAAACTACTAGTTGAGCAGTTGTACAGAGCAACTACTAACTAGTAGTTGGTGGTTCGATCGAGCAACTACTTTCTTAGTAACTTGTAGTTATTAGTTACTTTTTTAACTACCAATTAGTAGTTGCCAAAAAAGTAGTGAACTACTTTTCGACTAACTACTGGTTAGTGGTTAACTAGTCAACAATTAACTGCTCTCTGTATCTACATTTTCTGGAAACGTGAGCAGAGCATTTTCCGTGAGCAGTGCATTTTCGTGAGCTTAACTGCATTAATGAACGTTAGTGAAAACTAGCTGGTTCAACCGTGCGTTGCACAGGTTGACTTGAATATACCCAAGCCCCCCCTCACCCCTCACATTTTGGGACACCCTTATGGATCTGATTCAAAAAGTCCAGTCATGCAGCATGACCCCATGAGCGAATTTTTGAAGAAATCTTCGACATTTCAGTCGCTATTGATCGTGTAGAGAAATTTTAGTTTATGATTTTGATAGACAAACATGGAATCAAATTATTAAAAATAATTAGGAGGTACTCATACTCTATTATTATTAAACTAATCTTGTAGATTTAAAGACAAATGTAGGTAAATATTCATAGATTTCGATGGAGGGAGGCCTTGAGATTAACGTTACTGACGGCCGAGCGGAGCGAGGCCTTGGTTCTGCGTGCTAGTGCGTACATAAATAGAACTTCTTCATAATTTCATGGCTGATATTTTCTAAGCCACAGTCAGTATTAAAGCTACATCAAGTCCTAAAACCGTTGAGTGTAAAATAGAGCGACCGAGAGAATCGGAGGACGGAATATTTCACAGAGTAAACTCATCAGTTGTGATTACATTTTTTTTTTTTTTTTAACACCTACTACCTACGTTTTAAACAGCATGGTTCTAGGATTGGTTATACAGGGATACTTCCATAAGAGTAGTTCAATCTGAATTTGGACAATGTTTCATGCATTTTAGCAATCAGTTCCCCAGTTTATTCCGTGATGTCCATGATACCCCACCCCATCTCCCCCCCTCCCTAAAACACCCCCCTATGGGTTAGATTGTAAAACTTGAAGTAGTCTGTGATTCAAGTGAGACTATTTCAAACATTTCTTAACAATCAGCTCCGGTTTATTTAGTGATGTCCAAGATAACCCCATTTCACCCTCCTCCTCTCCCAAAACACCCCCTATGGGTTAGACTTGGTAAATGTTAAGTAGCTTGTGGTTCAAGTTAGAGTAATCCAAACATATTTGCTCAATCACATCCCCAGTTCATTCAATGGTGTCCAAGATACCTCATTTCACCCCCTCCCCCTTCCATAAACCATCCTCTCTGGCTCAAATAGCCTATAATTTAAGTTGTACTGATACAGACATCCCCGCACTCATATCGTAATCATATCGTAATCGTGAAACAGACGGAGAACAATTTAGAAAATGATACCAATCGTCTACAAATAGCATGAAACGGAAAAAAAACACAAAATTTCATGATTTTAATCAATGTACAGACAGACATACTAACGATTTCATTAATATAGATTACCGTATCATCTTGCCCACAAACTCAGCTTTTCAACGGGATATCCAAAAAATTGATAAAAGTACATTCAGAGTTTTTTTTATTTTTTGTAGTTAGTAGTTGAATAATCGTAACTACAGAATAAAACTGTAGTTACTACATCTGTTAACTACTTTTTTCAACTAACAAGTTGAAATTCTGAAATCTTTTTTTTTTTTTTAGCCACTGAGGCCAAAATGGCCTATTGTAGCTGGAGGAGGAGGCCGTACCTCCTCCCCATCCCAGACACTAGATCGGCCCAATACCGACAGCCCTGCCAAACCAAGCACTATCTGCCTGGTTCCGGCACTCCTGCCAGCCAACAGGCACTACCTGGGACCCGAGTGCTCCACACTCGGTTAGTTACTGGGTCGCAGCCCCAGTCTGGCTTGGCGCCATATCACCAATGCCAGCCACAGCTGGGAAGTCAATCCTTCCCCACCACGTTTTGGCAAAAGCGAGGAGAGTCTTAATCTCCCCCGTCTTAATGTCTTGGGGGTCGATGGAGGTTCTGCCCCAATTCAAAAAGCGATTTCTTGCCAATATAGGGCAATGGCAGACCACATGACTCGCCGTCTCGTCTTCTGCCCCACAAAAGCGGCAGAGAGTGGAGTCTGATTTGCCCATTTTATGGAGATGGTATCTAAGTGGGCAGTGCCCAGTTAAGAGCCCCACAACCATACGCAGCTCCCTTCTCCCCAGGCTGAGCAGCTCCTTAGCTCTCTTCCTAGAGAAGTGAATAAATTGTTTCGCCTGCCTCAGGCCCTTGACGTGGAGCCAGTGGGCAGTCCTCTTCTTACTCTCCCATTTGGTGAGCTCTCCAAGGAGAAAGCTCTCCGTAGTGACCAGAAAAGGTTCTGGGCCCACAGGGAGAGGAGCAGCACCCTTCCTAGCAAGAGCGTCAGCCTGTTCATTCCCCTCCACCCCCTGGTGCACTGGGCACCACAGCAAGGTAACCTTATTATTCCTGACAAGGTTCTTGAGCTTAGTCAAGTATTCCCCCACCAGCTTCGACGGGATGGTGAAAGAAGCTAGTGCCTTCAAGGCTGCTTGACTATCTGATAAAATGTAAATTTTTGCTCCATTCACTTGACGACTCACCAGTCTGTCAGCGCAGGAGTTTATGGCATATATTTCTGCCTAGAAAATGGTGGCGACTGTTCCCAGAGATTCTGAAATCTCCGTTCGTGGGCCAAAAATACCCCAGCCAGCCCTACCATTCATGACGGAACCATCTGTGTAGAACACTATAGCCCCACATTCGAAATGGGGCCTCCCTTCTGACCACATTGATCTACTGTGAATGTAGACCTTCAAGGGGAGATCAAAGTTCCGTGTCTCCGCCATGTGGTCGGAAACACTGAGCGATGACTCATCCACTGCAACCTCCTTCAAGATGGCATGGTGAGTACGCCCAGATTCCCGCTTTAAAAAGCCATTCCTCCACAACCTCACTCCCTGCAGGAAGGCAACCTTCCTGACATGGATATGCAGAGGAGGAAGATCCAAAAGGACCTCCAGTGCAGCTGTAGGACTTGTGTGCATGGAGCCTGTAACCCCAATGCACGCCATCCTTTGCAGCCTTGCCAGCTGACTCACAGCCGTTGCCTGGCTGACCTTTGTCCACCAGACAAGGGCCCCGTAGGTCAGCATCGGTCTAACCACTGTGGTGTATAACCACATGGTCATCTTTGGGCTCAAGCCCCATGTCTTCCCTAACATGCGTCGGCCTGACGCCATAACAAAGATAGCCCTGTCCACGGCCCTCTTAATGTGAGGCGTCCAGGTTAGCTTCTGATCAAAGGTGACTCCCAGGTATCTGGCCCTGGTGCAGAAGGGAAGTTGCCTGCCCCCCAGACAGACCACCTGCATGTCAACCTTTCGTCTTCTGGTGAACGGAAGAAGGGTCACTTTGTCAGGGTTCACATATAGCCCCTCCTCCGTGCACCATTGCTGTACGACATCCAACACCATCTGCATCCGTTCACGGACTGTCTCCTCAAACTTGCCCCTGACGATGACCATAATGTCGTCAGCATATCCTACCACCTCAAAGCCATTGTCTTTGAGTTTTTGTAGGAGGCTATCTACCACGAGTAGCCATAACAGAGGGGAAAGCACACCGCCCTGTGGACATCCCCTACTTGGAATGGCACTGACGGTTGCTTCCCCCAACTCCGAGGATACAACCCTGCCCTTCAGCATGGTATGTATCCATTTGGTGATTTGCGGATCGACATCTCGATCCTCTGCTGCCTTAATGATGGAGTCATATGACGTGTTGTCAAATGCCCCACCTATATCCATAAAGCAGCAGAGAGCTACTTCTTTGGCCTCCAGACTCCTGTCAATCAACACCGTCAATTCATTCAGAGCAGTCTCAGTAGATTTCCCCCTCTGATACACGTGTTGTGCCGCCTGGAGTGGTACCTGGGTTAATTGCTCTTCCCTGATCACAAGGTTCACAATCTTCTCCATGGTTTTCAGTAGGAAGGACATGAGACTGATGGGGCGGTAGTCTTTTGCATGGCCCTGTCGGCCTGCTTTCGGAATAAAGACCACCCTGACCTTCCTCCACATCCTAGGGATGTGGTTCAGCGTATAACTGGCCCTAAAGATCTTGACCAGCACCGGCACGAGAGCCCCCCCTCCATGCTGTAGCATGGCTGGGATGATCCCATCCGGGCCCGGAGATTTATAGGGCTTAAATGTGCCAAGTGCCCATTTAACTCTATGGGGTGTAAATATCCTGCCAGAAGCTGCATACAAGGCTTTCCTTTCATGGCAGAAGTCATCAGTATGCTGATGTGGAAAACTTTCACTGTGTATGCGTGCTCCTCCAGGGTCTCTTCCGAGCTTCCAGTATACCCCCCATCTGCCTTTTGTATAGTGCCCAGCTCAGCTGGTCTGTCCTTGGCAAGGATCTTCTGCACTTTGGACAGCACAGACAACTCTGTAATGTCCTGACAGAAATTCCTCCAGGACAGTTTCCCGGCCTTTCTAAGGGCACAGGTGTAGGAGTTGGCCATAGCTTTATAGGCCTGCCATCTCCCATCCTGCTTCGCCCTGTTGAAAAGCCTTCTCGTCTCTCTGCGAAGGAGACCCAGGTCCCTGTTCCACCATGGAACAGACCTGTTTGTTCTGACAGTCTTGACTGGGCAGCTTAGCTCGTAGTTTCGCTGAATGGCTGCCCAAACGAGTTCATCAACTCGGTCAAGATCTCTTGTTGTCTGGATATTAGTGTCCAGGTCCTCCAGCTCATCAGCTAGAAGAGTGTTAAACAGAGTCCAATTAGTGTTTTTAGGACTCCGATATGTCTCAGTGAAGCAGTTCGGATGCTCCAGCCGGAACCCGATAATCCGATGGTCCGACAATGAAGCCTCTTCCGACACATGCCACCCTATGACCCTGTTTGCATAGAAACTACTCGCCACAGTGATATCCAAAATCTCACTCCTTGCCTGAGTAACAAAAGTAGGCTCACTGCCCCTATTCAAAACCGCGAGATTTTCCGCGGTCAGAAACTGGACAATGGACTCACCTCTTTTGTTGATGTCGTTGCATCCCCACAGCAGATGATGACCATTGGCGTCACATCCAATGATGAGATGCAGCCGTTGTCTCTGGCAGTGTGACAATAGCTGCCGCACCATCACCGGAGGGGGTTCGTCCTCATCCCCTGGAAAGTAGGCTGAGGCGACAACACATCTTCCTCCGTTGCTGTCCTCGAGCAGTATAGTTGTGAGGTCTCTGGAACAGAACTCAGGCATGGCCAAAAACTTGACTAGGCTGTTTACTAGGATGGCCGATCTTGGCCTATCCTTGCCACGGTGGAAAATTACCTTTCTGTTCTGTGCAGATAGTCCCATCACCTTGCCCTCAGTGGCCCACGGCTCCTGGATAAGGGCAATGTGGTGGTCTCCCGAAGTGAACTTGTGGCTCAGGACCGCCGACGCGCCCCTTGCCCTGTGCAAGTTCACTTGAAGAAATTTTAGATGTGTATTATTCATTTTTTTCTATGTGGTCCATTTTGTTCCCACAAAAAGCTAGGGAAATGAACAGTCCACCGGTGCAGAGCCCCGCATGCACAGGTAAGCCTAATTACACCCAGGGGGTCGGCCGGTACCCTGGGGCAGCCGTTTGAGGTGCACTTTACCCTCTGCACCATGCAGACCATAGGCACGGCGTGGACACCTTTGTCTTGAGGGTTGGTGTCTGTATTTAGTTGCCAGTGCAATAGCTCACATTGCCCAGTATACTCCTAGGAGATACTATCGTGCAATAGGCAGTGTGAGCCGTGGCTTAAGCCCTCCCACCGCGACAAGGTAACAGACATCGGGAGGGGAGTCGGACAGTTGAATAATCGTAACTACAGAATAAAACTGTAGTTACTACATCTGTTAACTACTTTTTTCAACTAACAAGTAGTTGGTGAAAAGTAGTTGTAATTAGTAACTAGTAGTTGGGGAAAAGTAGTTGTCCATTTTTAACTACTAACTACAATTGTAGTTTATTTGTAACTACATTTTGGTTGATCTATTCGTTAGTAATTATAATCTTAATTCTTCTTTTTCCATCTCTGAAAGGGGTGACGGAATATATCAACAAGGGGAAAGCCTTGTCAACCACCATGTTCCTAAGGTCCTTCGCCCCCCAGCACTCCTAGCGGCGGACATAGTTAGTTCGAAGCCCCATTGCATGATGGACCCTTTTGATGAATAGATTAGATGATTTACGCGATGGGTCTCTCAAGATTAGATAAATAACCCGTCCAAAGAATTAGATAAAGACGGGCCCCTAATGGGTTCCGTCTGGGACCATAGCAGAGTGGCTCCAAAGTTTCTTGAACTAATTCTATATGCACAGAGTCTCGACCACTTGAATGTACGTTACGCGTAGATTTGGAAAACGCATTTTTATCATTTCAAATATGTACAATTATCAATTTATATTCTTCAGCAGAATTTTAGTCGAAATAAGTTCATGAACAATGAACTAGAACATCAAAAAGATAAATGTAGATATTCACTTAAATTTCATTAATATTTGCTGAACAATCTATTAAACTGCAAAAAAGTTGAAATTCTGAAATCTTTTTTTGAGTCTCGGAGTATTATTTAAAATGATTTTTTTCCATAAAAAATACAGTTAACATTGTCTCTGTACTCAAAGTGGTTAATTTTCAAAACAATGCTACATAAAATACAAAATAATAATTATAATAATAATAATTAATAATAAATAATAATTTACGAAAATTCGCTCATACAATCATGCTGAACAACTGCAAGTGTTTGGTGATTTTTTTTAGCTCTTTTTATTTTTATTTTACCAATTTATTGTGCTAAAAGAAGTGCTGTCCAGCGAACGCAGAAGTACTTTCTTAGAATGCCTCATGTTTTTGGACAAAAATCTGGTTTTTAATCTCAATCCTAAGGAGAGTTGTTATCGTCTGGAATGCAACATACATCTACATATATCTACAGGAATCGTTTCAGAATTCCTCAAAACGGATTTCCATGGAGAGAATTTTGGAAAAATTTGATTTTAATATTTTTTTGACCCATTTGAATAGTATCATTTTTTTACAAAAAAACAGCTAAAATGGCTAAAAACCAAAAAAATTGTTACATTTATATTTTTTAGCAGAAATTTAGTCAAAAGAAGTTTATTTAGGATGAACTGAAACATGAACAAAATTATGCTGAAAAATTAACTTGAATGTCTCAAATATTTGTTAAAAAATTGATAAAAACTGCATTAGAAGAAACTTTTATAATTATAAAATTATTATTATTTAGAATGAGTTTTTTGTTGCCATGAAATTTTTGGTTAACAATTTCTTTGCACTTTTAGTGCTCAATTTTCAAAACAATGTAACATAAAATGATACGAAAATTTACGAAAATTCACTTTACAATCATGCTTCATGACTGGAAATTTTTGTTGATTTTTTTATAAAAGTTTTTAAATTTGACCAATTTGTTGTGCTCAAAAACTGCTGTCTTACGAACTCGTTTTTTTTTTTTTTTTTTTTTTTTTTTTTTTTTTTTTTTTTTAGAATCTCAATCGTAAGGAGAGTTATCGTGTAGAATAACACGTAGGTAATAGATATTATACGAAAAACCGCTTAACTCTATGAATCGTTTCGCTTTCCTAAAAACGGATTTCAATTTAAAAAAAAAAAAAACAATTAAATTTATAGAAGCCATTGCAATAGTTTTTTTTTTTTTTTTTTTTTTTTTGTACGAAAATGCGCTAATTAATCGATAAATACAGCAAAAAATTATTGAAATCCAAAATCGTTGTTTAAATAGTTGATTATTATTTTGAACATGTTTTGCCATAAAATTGAATTTGTAAACAATTTCTTGTAACACCTAGTGTTCAATTTCAAAACAACATGTATAATACCATAATTTTTGATGTTGAGGCTGGTACTTTACTGCATTACCTACTTCAAAGTTATTTTTTGTTTGTTCCAGGATCGAAGACTCCAAACCGAGGAAAATGATCTGGGAAGAAATGAACCAATATCTGCAAGATTTGACGTAATAGGTGCGGCCGCTGTCCTGAAATACCGGGGGGTCGTCGTTGCGAGGGTCCCTGCATCGCCGAAAAAACAAAAAAATTAAAAAAAAAAAAAAAAAAACCCGAAAAAAATCGAACGAAAACTCGCGACTGAACTCGAAAAACACACCGCTCTGTGCAAGTACAAAAGAGAGAATAGAAATTCGAATGGGGTTTGGTTACCGTTTAAGGGGGTCGGTCGAAATATTGAAATTACTCATTCATCGTAAAAAGTTTTAAGATTATTGAAAATTTTATATAATTGTTGTTGACTTTTAAATTATCGTAAATCATATAAATTGTTATTCTTTTTAAAATATAAATGACGTACGAACAAAAAGGGTTTTGGTACTGATATTACCTCGTGGATACCTGTGGTGTATTTTGGTATTGTTTTAGCGTAGAATTCTTTAAATTTCAGAAGAAATTGTTTGTTTATCGAAATTCGTTTACTTTTGTTGTTATTGAACAAAACGGATTATTGAATATTATAAAAAAGGGAAGGGAAAAAGGGGGAAAAACCGGCTGGTAAATTGTAGGATGTTATCGGAAATAGTTGAGGAAGGGGACGAAATCGATGAGATCAGATATTTTTCGGAATTCGTGGACCCGTCAAACGCGCCCCCCGATGAGTATAGGCCCCCAGCTCCACCGCCCCCGAGCGGCGGCAAAAAGTCACCGCCCCCGACCGGCTCTCCGTCGTCTGCTGAGCACCTCAAGACCTTCTCTGAGGTTGACACGCTCCTCCTGTACAACAAGAAGAGGGACGTCAAAACCATCATCAGGTTAGCCCTTCAGTGTAGCAGCATGCTAGAAGCGTTTTGTACTTACTAGCTTATTTAGAGCTTTACAGGGAACTTACATGGGCATTGAGTGTAGAGCTCAAAGTTGCCCGTTCGAACAGCTCATGAGCACCTCATAGAGCTGTGAGCTTGTTCTGTATCCCCTAATGATGAAGAAGGGCTCTCAACGTTGTCAAGTGTTGTTGCGTCACTTTTACAAGGACGGCCAGTCCATTAATCTTTCTCTACACCGTTTATGATGGTTTTCTGAATCGTGTGGATTGAGTGCAAAGTCTTGGCATTATATTGGACGCTAGAATGACCTTTGTCATTCTACCTATAGAGCTGTGACCTCATAGTTAGCTTGGTCAGCTTCCATGTACAGATAACTAGGGCCCTCAACATTGGCAAGTGTTATGAGATCACTTTTGCATGGACGGCCAGTCCAGTAATCTTTCCTTACACCGTTAATGATGGTTTTCTGAATTATGTGGATTGAGTGCAAAGTCTTGGCATTATATTGGACGCTAGAATGACCTTTGTCATTCTACCTATATTGGGACGTCAAAACCATTATCAGTTGAGCCCTTCAGTGTAGCATCATGCTAGAAACGTTTCGTACTTACTAGCTTATTTAGAGCTTTACAGGGAACTTATATGGACATTGAGTGTAGGATATCTAGGAACATCTTGGAGTATGTTCATTTGACGTCCAACGACTTTTACTTGGACACGAGTGGGTCTTGCTTCACAGCAGGAGCTCAGGTGTTCAAACTCAACGCAAAATTCAAGTGGTATGAAGTTGTTTTAACCACTAACACTCTCCTTATTAATAAGGCATTTTTAATAGTAATTTTTGATGATCTATCTTTACGAATATATCAAGAGCCCCCTGTATTTGCGGTACTAAGGTTGATGAGTCAGGGTTCCATGGTTTGAGTTGTACCAAAAGTAAGGGCTGGTGGTCACGTCACAATGAAATGAATGTGTTGATCCAACGAGCTCTCACGTCCGCAGGCATCTGTGCCACTCTGGAGCCCAGTGGTCTGTGCCGTAATGACGGGAAATGTCCTGATGGTGTGACATTGGCTTCATGGTCAAGAGGTCAACGCCTAATATGGGATGTGACGTGCGTGGACACTTTAGCGCCTTCATACCTGCCCAGAACAAGTACCACAGCAGGGGCAGCAGCAGAGACAGCACGTCAAAAAAAGCGTGAGAAGTGCAGCTGATTGCGTCAAATTTCACCTTCAGGGGTCTAGCCTTTGAAACCTTGGGACCATGGTGTGAGGAGGCAAAGAGCTTCATCAAGGAAGTGGGAGCACTGTTGGTTAAAAAATCTGGTGTCGTCTGGGCAAAGGCTTACCTCATCCAAAGAATCTCCCTTGCAATACAGAGAGGCAACGCGGCGAGCCTGGGAGGCGCTCTTCCAGATGATGCATCGTTTGATGAACTTTTATTTTTGTAAAGACGTTATACAGGGTATCCCATCTAAACGGGCCCATCGGGAAATTACAGCCTTACGGTGCGAGCTATCGAAAAATTGAACTGGACCTTTTTTATAGTATTTCAACTCAGCTTCACGATGCGGAAGTCCGATTTTTATTTTTCCATGTTTTAGGGTCTCAAATCATTGATTGAAACTGACGGTTTCCTCTTGACCCCCCTTTTTTATTGCTTTTTTCGATTTTAGGTTGAATTTGGAACAGAAAATGCCTCTATGAAATTTTCTTTTTGGGGCTTCGTTTCTGAGTTATTCCACTTTTTGTGGAAGTCCGATTTTTATTTTTCCATGTCTCAAATCGTTGATTGAAACTTACGGTTTCCTCTTGACGCCCCTTTTTTATTGGTTTTTCCGACTCTAGGTTGAATTTGGAACAGAAAAGGCCTCATTGAAATTTTCTTTTTGGGGCTTCGTTTCTGAGTTATTCCACTTTTTGCAAAATACAGATGTTGGAGCCAGTGGGGTAGCTGCTTGTAAGTAGGTACTCAGGAAGTCCCTAACTACATGTACCTATTACTGGTTATCCTAGGTGATCTGAATTAGTTAATGTTGATAGGTAGTTTCGAAGGACCACCCCCTTTTTAATCTAGGGAGAACAGATATGTAAGAAAGTGATAAGAGAGTTCAGATGTGATAAGGTGATAAGAGCCAGTAAAAGTGGTAGACTTAGAAAAATAAGTAATATGTATTCAGAAATACCACATGCTGAAGAAAGTGCAAAGAAATTGGTAGAAACAGGAAGAAATTGGTATGAAACAGGTAGAAATTGATAAGAAATTGGTGCTACCTCTCTACCTACTCTTAATAAGTGGCCACTGTGAAAAGATGAAGAGAGATTGTAAGATTGTTGCTTTAATGAAAGTTATTGTTCTTATTTATACTGGTGAAGATGGAAGTCTATAAGATGAAAAGGTTACAGATGAAGGATCCTTGTTGTGTGGATACATGCGAAGGTGTGTGTCCCATATAGCAAAAGGTTGCAGTGATGAAGAGGGGGGGTGCGGTTCATGCAAAATTGTATAGTTAATTACCCAACTTTCAAGAGATCTCAGAAGGGCGAGAGTATCCTTGTCCTTTACCTGGTGAAGGCTTGATTACCAGAAAGGAGAATAAATGTGATGTGGGATCCAACGTCAGGAGCCAAGAACCCATCCAGGTTGATATGTTTCAGAGAAACCGGGTGCCAAAGCCGGTGTGGAGCATGCCCTGAGCGGTGAGGTATGAAGCGAACGATAAATACGATAAAGCTAGCGCTAGCACTGATTGTTACAAGGTTGTGCAATATAGGTGATTGCTACAACAGATCGTGACGTCGCGGCCATACGAGAAAACAAACAGGTACATTGGAGAATTAGACATTTTTTAAAGTTGAAAGGCAAGAGGTAAAACGAGAGGTTTGGTAGTTGGAGTAACACAAAGAAAACGACGATGGCGGCGGTGACGTCACGATTCAGCCCAAACCCAACTGAGGCACAATCACGCACTGATCACTTACGTTATTATTAAGTTGCACAGCATTGCATAATAATATAAAGAAAATATACATGCATTGGTATTTATGCATAAGAGCATTAGAAGAAAGATATTGAAGGAAACAGCCATGCATAGAGAACAGATACAATGGAAGTGAAGGTAGCACGTCAGACATTGGCTCGAAGGTACAGGTATCCTTATACACCCATGCCTAATCAGTACCCACTTTGTTAAGAATCAGTTATAAATACAATAATAATGGTTTTGTGCAGTTAGTGCGGTTTTCGTGAGTTTAGTGCAGTGCATTTAGGATATTTTCTTCCTTTTTCCTGAAGTAAGTCGAAAATACGATTCAGGCTTAAACAACAGAAAACCGCCGATTTCTTTCAGACATTACCAACACTTTCTTAATATTTTTATCTTCAATTTTTGAGATGTTCACCACACTTTTGAAATCAGCATCAAACTATCTATTGTCAGACCCCAGCGTCCATAATTAACAATCACCATCAGGGGGATGACATTACACTTGAACCGCTTACAATTTAAAAGTTTTCCAAATCGTCATTAAAAAAAAAAAACCCTCAAACTGTTCAGTACTATTACTCATTTATTAGAAGAACATATGAGACGCAGTATTCTGGACTAATGTAAGGTTCTTTAAATAATAAATATCATAGTCTGAACAATAAGTATCAAGAAGCTGTTGTTTCCTTGAGCCTTGAATACAGTTTGCAGGAGAAGGAACAGAGGCTGCAGAAGGAGCAGGTGGCATTTTCGATTTATCACAACACAACTGATGGAAGTCTCCTTGTGGTACATTTTTTTACATTTTTTAAACTGTATTCCGAACAGTGATTCTGTGTGTACTGAACAGTTTGAAGGGTTGTTTTTTTTTCCATACGACGATTTGGAAAACTTTTTTTAAATCGTAAGCGGTTCAAGTGTAATGTCATCCCCCTGATGGTGATTGTTGATTATGGACGCTGGGGTCTGATGATAGATAGTGGGGTAGTGATGATAGAATGATAGAATGCTGATTTCAAAAGTGTGGTGAACATCTCAAAAATTGAAGATAAAAATAGTCAGAAAGTGTTGGTAATGTCTGAAAGAAATCGGCGATTTTCTGTATTTCGCAAAAAGTGGAATAACTCAGAAACGAAGCCCCAAAAAGAAAATTTCAAGGAGGCCTTTTCTGTTCCAAATTCAACCTAGAATCGGAAAAAGCAATAAAAAAGGGGGGTCAAGAGGAAACCGTAAGTTTCAATCAATGATTTGAGACATGGAAAAATAAAAATCGGACTTCCACAAAAAGTGGAATAACTCAGAAACGAAGCCCCAAAAAGAAAATTTCAAAGAGGCATTTTCTGTTCCAAATTCAACCTAAAATCGAAAAAAGCAATAAAACGCTGCAAATTATTACACAAAGGTTTATTATTTCTTTATCATACAGACCTTCTACGTAGAAAACTGACCGTAATTATTTAGCCTCACTTATAGTATTAGGTATCGAACATCGGGGCTTCCAATATTTGGTTCACTCGTTCACTGCATCACAGCTCCAGGACCCCATAATTTTACGCTTTATAGTAAAGTTGAGGAAAAAAAAATAAATGGGGCCGTCTAGGGACACCTGAAGGAAGCGAAGCTTTATATCATAGAATTATGAGTATTTTCATACTCATAAACAATCTCTTCTAATTGGAATTAATTTCATCTAAGCGTTCGTCAGTCTAAAGGATCCCATACACTATGGGATCGCCTGCAGGCCGTCGCCTCAACAGACGAACTTACGACCAATAGCCACCCATACACGAGCAGATATCTGCGACAGATATCGCGTTTTTAAACGATATCTTTGGGAAAGATCTGTGCGTTAGTGGGCGTTAGAAAATGATGAAAGATGTGAAAATCGACCAGAGATATCTGCGAGAGTTCAAATCTAGCAGATGGTAGTCGGGCGTCCCCCTTAACCTGCAGACTTCTCGACGATGTCTGTGGTACACAGAACTGTTCTATTGGATCGGGCAGCGTCCCTTAACGTTAAGATGTTCAGTTGTCCACGTGTGTTTTCCCTGTGAGATCTCTCCTCTAAAGAAATCAGTTTCTATTGGTGTTTTTTTGTGCGGTATCAAAAAATGGGTAAAAAAGAGTGGCCAAACGAGTTAATTGAAATGATGATCGACATGTATAGAGACAGACCTTGTCTGTGGCAGTTGAAGCATGTTGACTACATGAACAAAAACGTCAAAAACATTGCTTACGACGAAACCCATGACTTCTCCCAAACTTGTATTTTTTTGGCTTAGCCGTTTTATGGGCAATTAAAAAAAATACCCGCCGCAAAAGCCGTTAATTTACGCTTTTTACTACGGACAGTCACTAACCCCATGGCATCAACTTACGAAATCTGTGACCGATCTGGAAAAAATTTCGGATTCGACCGATAACTCGAGTCTGCCAGACGAACGTCGGTGACAGACCTGAATCTGTCAGATTTCATCCCACGAACGAACAGATGACATCGGGCACTGGTCAGGTGACAGATCTCGGGCATGAAAGATCGGCCGATAAGTTTTTTGTGTTAAGGGGCAACGACCGATCTCATCGGTCACTTCAGATCGTTAGCGATATCTGTCAGATGAGATCGGGCGACCAAATCTGTCGCAGATATCTGCTCGTGTATGGCGGGCTAATATCGCTGAGCTCCCTACACTACCAGTCAACGGCCTGCAGGCGGCCGTACTAAACTGCCGATCATCGCCTGAACATCGCACACACTATCTATCCGAGGCCTGCAGGCGGACTGTCGGACAGGAATCAGGACTGCAGGCGAACCTCAGTTCGCCAGTTTGCAATCGCTGAATTTTTATGAGAATTCGCTTAAAAAAAAAAAAAAAAAAAAAATGCAGTACCTACTAAAATTAGCGATTTTTTAAATTTTTCTACTAACAATAGACGTCCCAAAACGGTTTTTGAACGAAAATTTTAAATTTTGGACCACTATTCAAAAATCGGAACGAACGCAATAGCTTAATAACAATAAGCAATAAGCTTTTTAACCATATAACTTAATAGCAATAAGCTTTTTAACCATATCCACGGTTCCCGACGGCACGGTTTTCTGATAGAATTTCAACAAAACGTCGTACGCCTCGTCCCGTAATCTTTTATTGGCGTACGCATCGTCCTTAATTTTCCACAAACACGGATAGGCCCGATAAATCTCAATAAATGCCGAAATAAAAGTAGGTTTCCCGTCCATCCTCGCCGTCAGTCCGCTGTCAGTCCAATTTCGGCTTGTGAAAACACGCTCAAAATTGATCGCACGGAAAACTGACGAAAACGGGGGGAAAAAAAGAGCCGGCGGATCACGCGCCTGCAGGCCAACTGACAGTGTGTGGCGGAGGTGGACTTGAGATCACGATCTATCAGTTACCGGCCTGTCGTCGATCTCTCGCAGTTCCTCGCCTGCCGGACGGCCACACACCTTCAGTCCGCACTAACTGCAGTCCACGATCTTGAGATAAACTGATAAGTGTGTGGGCGACCACAGTCCACGGCCTTACGATAATCTGCAGTTAAACTGACAGTGTGTGGGGCCCTTAACACTCACACTTTTGGTTTATTATTTCCAATAATAAGCCTATGTGATCGTGTAGCAAAAAATTTTTATAACCCCCCCCTCAAACTTTGTCACTTTACGTTTCAAGGTGTGTAGAATCCAAATTTGAAATGTCCGTCCGCCGTTCGCCGTCCGGGCCATAAAAGGCCTAAGAATTGACTTAAAAAACCTGTTCTTTCGCACATAGACTCCATTTGGGGTCTAGTTGGTCCTAACGTTTAACCATCCCGATTGCTTTACTAGCATAGATGTTATGGGCCAAAAACGGGCAAAAAAGTGTATTTTTCGACGCGCGCACGCCTGGCACGCTTGGCAGGGGGTCACGGTGGGTGGCGCGGGGGGGGGGGGGGGGGGGGGGGGCGAGCGGGGAGTGGAGTGAGAGGAGGCGCCGGCGCCGCGGCACCTTGTGGTGGGTACGGCGCCGGCGTTCCTTCGAGGCATGAATATGTTTTTTTCAAGGTCATATTTGTGTGTTAATACCAAAGCTTTTCCTACGCATATTTAATAACATATCCTCTCGACTTTTCGTACGTACTTAGATAATGATATTATTAAGGCAATAACTATTTGAATAGATAGGAGCTCAAATCGAGAAATATAAACATGCGTATATAATTATAGAAGTATAGGTTGTGGCAATTCGAAGTAGGACACGCCGAGGAGTCTGGACGGGCCTTATGACGTACGCTAGCCAACTAAAAATACGATCATAAAAAATAATAAACCTTTGTGAAATAATTTGCAGCGTTTTTCACACTTTTTCGCCCGTTTTTGGCCCATAGCATCTATGCGAGTAAAGCGATCGGGATGGTTAAACGTTAGGACCAACTAGACCCCAAATGGAGTCTATGTGCGAAAGAACGGGTTTTTTAAGTCAATTCTTAGGCCTTTTATGGCCCGGACACCGGACGGCGAACGGCGGACGGACATTTCAAATTTGGATTCTACGCACCTTGAAACGTAAAGTGACAAAGTTTGAGGGGGGGTTATAAAAAGTTTTTGCTATACGATCACATAGGCTTATTATTGGAAATAATAAACCAAAAGGGGGGTCAAGAGGAAACCGTCAGTTTCAATCAATGATTTGAGACCCTAAAACATGGAAAAATAAAAATCGGACTTCCGCATCGTGAAGCTGAGTTGAAATACTATAAAAAAGGTCCAGTTCAATTTTTCGATAGCTCGCACCGTAAGGCCGTAATTTCCCGATGGGCCCGTTTATATGGGACACCCTGTTATAAAAGTGGGCTGCACTACGTGCTCACCAATTACTCCTATACTATGTAGTATGTACTGTAATAACGCACCTACCCACTGTTACTTATAGTAAGTAAGTATCCCTCGAAGGACCACCAGATAAACTGGAATAGTTACTAGGTAATAGTTATGTATGTACTATGTACTGAAACTCAGTGGAATTTTTCATATTAATATGAAATAAATAAAATCATGAATAATTAATATTTGCATGAAATGCACATGCCAAGGTGGCATTTATTATTCACGTGCCTAATGCACTGTGTGCTCCTTGAAAATTTGTGATCGGAATCGGACTGTGAGTTTCATAGGCGCACGGTACTGAAACTGTTCAAAATAGTAAGTGAAAATATTGATTTTTGAGTAAATCTTTAGTTAGGCTCTCGAACGACAAATATTTCAGGTCAGTTTGCATCAGAGATCAACGTTGTAACAGAAACATGAAGTTTTTTAAATTTTGGTTTATTATTTTATTTCTCATTTATTTATTATTATCTTTTCAACAAATATTATTTTACTTAATTAGTTTACTTACTTTTCAATTACATTTATCATGTTCTGAATGATAACAGGTGGACAGATGAACAGACAAAAGTGGGTTTGAAAAGCTCAATATTTTTTAGATTCCCTCGCTTGATCCGTCGACTTTTCCTCTTCCCTTTGAACTTGAATAATGCACTTCTGATTTATTATGTTTTGATGAAACCTCCAAAACGCTTGACCGCAATCTTGGGACTAACGCATTTTTCGTTTATCTCGCTGGGCTCGTCCACTCGACAAACGAAATATACCAAATATTTACTCGACCGTCTATTTGTTGTTTGATAGTTCTCCATTTTGACAGTGCACTTTTGGAGTTTATTCTTTGTTTCCAATAGTAAGTGAAAATATTTAGACTCGACGAAAAACGGTAAATTTATTATTAGCCTACTGTTCGTCATGATGTAAAATGAAGGTATTCGTTTCGAAAATTAGTCCAAAAAGTTGCAACCACCAGTTTGACTTGGAAAGTTCCTCTTTATCTGATCTTCTGATTACTGTGGTACTGCTATTATAATCGATGTAGGTTGAGATCTAGTTATTTTGTATACCGTGTGTGTGTATGTTCTTGTTGAAGATGGATGAGGGAAACAATTTCATTTGTTATCTTGGAGTTAAGGATACGCAAGAAGAACTGAACGTTGTATCTCAGCTAAAGCGTCTCGTATTCGAATTTGTAGAAGTTTCGAACCCTACATCAAAATATAACGCAAAAGCCTCCTTTTCGGAGAAAACTTCAGAGGAATTCACATTCTTCTGGTTCACTTTTCTGGCATGGAACAAAAGAGGAGTCAACACCATCCCACTATAGTGGCTGATTGGGGACCTTGATCACTTGTTTCAGAGTGCCTTAACTCTAAAGAGTGGGTATTCGGGAAAGCCAGTCAAGTGGTTGAGTGTAGTATAAGTTGGCTTGTGCGTGTGTATGCATAGTGTGTGATGTGCATAGACACGCCTGCCGTGTGTCCTCAATTACTTCTAACATGCTTCATTTCCATCCACAATATTGTCAACCGATTTTGATGAAATTTTCAGAGAATGTGCTTATCAGGTGAAGATAGTCTCATATCAGTTTCTTTTTACTCGAATCAATGCACAATTCAATCAATACACTCCACGGATGCGCAAAATTGACTCGATCAAGCATAATTTTCTCACACCTTAGTCGTCTTATCTCGTTCAATTTGGGAGGAGACGATAATGAGCATTCCATTAATCAATTTCACCATGATCGCACATGAGCAAATGTGAAAACATTTTAACAAGCTTATTCTCCATTCTACGCATGCGCAAACTTAAATTACTTCAAGCATCATTCTCTTGTTTCCTAATTTACCAATTTTGACGTTTTACGCTTTATCTCGACTACTATTTCCCGAAATGGTCTTTTTTAACACCATTTAAAACATTTAAATGATCTATACATTCATGTTACGGATACGAGAAAGATTATGTGCCTCACCCAACTTGGTACTTTTTAGTTCGTACTCGCGCAGAAGCTACGAAACTTTCTGGATATTCCTGAAGTAGTCATGCAGATAGACATCTACCAAAGAACTAAATCACTCGCGACGAAGTTGTGGAAACCCATTTCAAAAAACGTTGTCTATTTGCACGAAAAATAAAGAGTTACGGTTAGACCATCATCAGCAACAAACAATAACTGAAGTCACATTAGAAAGGACACAGCTTTCATAGTTACAGGTGAAGGGTGATTGAATCCCATTGGTCAAGAGAAAGAAAAGGGTTAGGTTTTAAAACTAAAAATATTCTTAAAGCATTACTAGGATCCGTTAAGGACAAAATCAATGTTCAGGATAAAAGTGTGGTTTGTAAACTAAAATGATCTTGTGGCTACGAATATTGCGGTCAAACTGGAAGGAAATTCAGGGAAAGAATAGACGAGCATCAGGAGGATTTCAAGGAAAATAAGGGTAAGTCTACATTTGCGAAACATCTTAAGGAGTCCAATCATAGTTACAATTTTGGTTTGACAGATAGACAGTTTGTAGAATTTCTTCATTTTGGTTTATTATTTCCAATAATAAGATTATGTGATCGTATAGCAAAAAATTTTTATAACCCCCCCTCAAACTTTGTCACTTTACGTTTCAAGGTGCGTAGAATCCAAATTTGAAATGTCCGTTCGCTGTCCGGTCCATAAAAGGCCTTAGAATTGACTTAAAAAATCTGTTCTTTCGCACATAGACTCCACTTGGGGTCTAGTTGGTCCTAACTTCTCGCCAGCTTGATCGCTCCACACCCATGGGTGCTATGAGCCAAAAATAGGTGAAAAAGTGTCTTTTTTGTGTATATTTCAAGTTGTATAGAAATTGGAAATTTATGAGTGAAAAGAAAATGTTAGCTATTAATTTTATGGAAAAAAAGTATTCCTTCTAAATGATACTCTTCTATTCAAAAAGAGATTTTGGATTTTAGGCTATTTTTTGCAATTTTATAGATTTTTTAAAACAAAATTTAATGAAGTTCAAGTTTTTAGCATAATTTCGTACATAAATTGTTGAATGTTCTATTTCATAGTTGATAAACTTTATTTGACCAATCTTATGCTAAAAAATATCAATTTAACGATTCTTAGCCATTTTCAGTGATTTTGTCAGCACATTTTTTGAAATTTGACCAATTAAATGATATCAATATACAGTATAGGTAACACTCTTATGTGTTGAAAAGATGACTTGGTAATAAATTGTTATGTTTATCAACTATATTAATAAGCGTGAAATTGTGAGATTCCGCTGCTGTAATGGATTGAACCCATTTGTGAGGTCCGAAGCTCCGAGTTCCGATACTAAATATACTATAAGCGGCGTTTAATAATTATGGACCAGAGATCTACGTAGAAGGGCTGTCTAATAAATAATAAACCTTTGTGTAATAATTTGCAGCGTTTTGTCCAAAGGGAGGTATGTTGAATGTACTTGAAAAATTCGAAATTATCAAAAGTGACATATTTGGTGAAAGTTTAAATGAGGATATCCCTCAATATATTTCACCACTGATAAGTCCATTTCTGTAAAGCTTGGGATTATCCCTTCAAACTGTTAACTTCATGAGTTTAGCTATAAACCCCCTTCACTTTGCTTGCACTTAATTGGTTGTACCTCTCTTGACCAATGGGATTCAATCTCCCTTCACCTGTGGCTATAAAAGCTGTGTCCTTTCTAATGTGTGTTGAGTTATTGTTTGTTACTGATGATGGCCTAGCCGTTGAAATCGATTTAGCATTGCAACTCTTTATTTTTCGTGAAAATAGACATCGTTTTTCCACTAACTTCCGTTTAGACAGTTACCGATCTAAATGCGAGTATGTTCAGCAATTTCCGAAATTGAGAATTCGAATAGATATTTCAGTATTTATTGATTGCTTATCTTTCATAAAGACATGTTCATGGTCTGCATTCCCTGTGATATAAACATTTTCCAACAAGCACCCTATCCCATTCGTCGTGCTTTTCAAAAATTGATCTTGTGATTTGAAGGAGTAGAGAAAACTTGGAAACAATGGCGTTTACTTTGAAATATAAAAAGGTGGTAGTTGGTAGTGATGGTAAATGTTCATGAAGTACTGCTTATAAGCATCTCGGATTTTAAATTTTGTCGATATAAGAAGGTTACAGATGATCAATACTTGGTAAAGAACTGCTTGATTTTTCAAGTGATTTCGAAATTCTTACTCATTTGACAAATTCCACAAATTCTGGTATTTCTGATCTCGCTTCTAAGTGTGCACTATCCTACTCTAATTCATTGATATTTTCCCTAAACAATTTTTTTCATTGTTCTTCACAGCTTGTTTTACCCTGATAAGCCTACTCTGATGATATACTTTTTCTTCGACAGTATTCTGCAGTCTTGTTGCCGTCCTCAGCAATTTTAGTCCCTAGTTTCATTTTCAGGGAAGACTTCACATTTAGGGACAAATATTAGCAGACGGAACTAAGAGCGAATTTGTGTTGATGACCAACCGTTCTGACGTAAGCAGCACTACAAAGCCATCTTCATTTACGTCGTGGTTGATGTAAATTGATGCAAAATTAGATAATTGATTCAGTGTAGATTCTGATGATCACGTGCTCCTCTACCTAATAAATTGTTATACATAAAGGTCTTGTTGAATTCCCAGGTAAACAGTACATGTTGACATTACTAAGGATTTAATATTCTAAGACAAGTTTAAATATATACGAGTACTATCATTTAACTTTCTAATAATGGCATGAGCTGTCCTTGTATAAATATAATCGCCAACTGTACCGGCGTTCATGTTTTCCTTATCTGATGATTCCCCTTCTGTCGTAATACCTGAAAAAGATAACAAGAGAATACTGAAATATGAAAGGCATTTATTCCCTCAGTGCTTAACTAACTTCTAAATGGGTGTCATCGCGCTGAGGAATTTAAGGAGTCAATTAGCGGGTGCAGATAACCGGTCTGTTATCGTAATCGGGCGATATCTTGGAGCAAATACCTCCTTACTCTACCAAGTACCATCGCAATATAATTGACATCCCCTCCCGGGGTTGCTACCAGTTGTCAGCCGGTTAGTACCTTCGCAACGGACAGGGTCGTGGTAGTACCTACTCTCTGAGACAGTGTTCACGTTCATTCCTAAATGTGGTTTCGGAGTAGTTAAGAATTCAGTGCGTTAGGCGTTGTCGTCCTAATTCGGATTTATCGGAGTCATTTGAACGTTTCAGAAATATCGTGTGCCAGTAACTTCAAAAGATATTTTTATTATCACTGGTACGTCTTCTCTCGTTCGCGTTTCGAACTTTTTGGCGTACATGTATTCTGATCAACGATTAGTTGTGTTTTTTCCATTTTAATGTGCCGTATTGTTTGAAAATCCGTGAGAATACTGAAAAGAGACTTTGACAACAATATTGTCTAGTTTGATGTTACTCACGTGATGTAGTGCGTTGTTTGATGCTTAAATAAGACGTCACTTTTTGAATTAACCTTGGTATTTTCACTGAAACTTGTGTTTCTTGGTTCTTGACTCATTTTTATCTCACATAGTGTTTAAGATGACCCGAGATATCGATCTGATCCAGTGGTTGAAGGGATCGCGAGACGTACTAGACGATGAAAGCTACGGGCTTACTGATCTCGTCGATCAGAGTAACGCTAGCGTGAGCGAACATGGGTGTTTTCCTGCGGTCGAGCGCCCACCGGCTGTCACTTGTTGTTTTTTCTCCGAAGAGAGAATCAGCGATGTAAGAACTGTTATAAGGTAAAATTTTCAACTAATATTTCAAAGTAATTATTTGTTACTTATGATCGTCGAATGTATTCTTTGTTTGTTAGGTTTTTATTGCGCTCAACTGCTAGTAGTTCTGAGAGATAAAGAATACGACAGGGATTACTCACGTACGTCCCGAAATAGCTTCTCCAAAATTTCATTCCAAACGTACCTGTTGTCCACAAAAACGTGTTGCCCATTCGGGTAAAATATTGGAGAATAGGTTGATGGATACACCTAGTACTTTATGATCTGCGCGTCTGTGATTGTGACAGTTTATTGATTTGAAACTAAGTTTTCGTTTCACATACAATAATTTATTACTATTAATGTACTTCAGTAAGTCGATTAGGAAAGAAATTAGCATCAGAAGCCATTCAGCTGATCAGTGCTCCGCCATACCTTGTAATTGATTGGATTATACGTATTCCGAATGCCCTCCTTTTGGTTTATTATTTCCAATAATAAGCCTATGTGATCGTCTAGCAAAAAAAATTTTATAACCCCCCCTCAAACTTTGTCACTTTACGTTTCAAGGTGCGTAGAATCCAAATGTGAGATGTCCGTTTGCCGTCCGCCGTCCGGGCCATAAATGGCCTAAGAATTTACTTAAAAAACCCGTTCTTTCGCACATGGACTCCATTTGGGGTCTAGTTGGTCCTAACGTTTAACCATCCTGATCGCTTTACTCGCATAGATGTTATGGGCCAAAAACGGGCGAAAAAGTGCCTTTTTCGAAGCTTTGAGTGTTAGACGCACGCCTGGCACGCTTGGGTGGTGAGGGGGGTGAGAGGAGGCGCCGCGGCACCTTGTGGTGGATGGAGTGGCCAGGGGTATAGCAGAGGGGTGTAGGAGAATGGATATTTATTACTTTTACGTGTTATACCCTTATAATACACCGCGGCACCATGAGGTGGGTACGGCGTTCCTTCGAAGCATGAATCTATGTTTTTTTTAGGTCATATTTTTGTGTTCATACCAATGCTTTTCCTACGCATATTGAATAACATATCCTCTCGACTTTTCGTACAAACTTAGATAATGATATTATTGAGGAAATAACTATTTGAATAGATAGGCGCTCAAATCGAGAAATATAAACATGCGTATATAATTATAGAAGTATAGTTTGTGGCAACTCGAAATAGGACACGCCGAGGAGTCTGGACGGGCCTTATGACGTACGCAAGCCAACTAAAACTACGATCAAACTCAATTGAAAAAATAATAAACCTTTGTGAAATAATTTGCAGCGTTTTTAATTTCAATCTCGTATCGGTTAGGAAAAAAATGAGCATCAAAGTTCTACATGAGCTGATCAGTGTATCTACATACTAGAGGTGATCCAAAGAGCTTCATTTGAAATTTTTGCACCGATTTAGGAAAAATTAGCCTCAGAGGTCCATCAGCTGGTCAGTGTGCCTCCATACCTCGTAAGTATTTTCCAGGAGTCCCGCAGGAGCTCCATTTGAAATGTCAGCTCCTAGTTGCACTTAATTGCATTCTGCGTGTTCCGTATGCGCTCCATTTCAAATTCCAGTACCATAAATTGATTAGGAAAGAAATCAGTATCAGTGGTCCCTCAGCTGGTCAGTGTGCATCCATATCTCGTAAGTGTTTTCCAGGAGTCCCAAAGGAGCTTCATTTGAAATGCCAGCTCCTAATTGCACCTAATTTCTTGGTGTTCCGTATGTGCTCCATTTCAAATTCCAGTACCATAAATTGATTAGGAAAGAAATCAGTATCAGTGTGCCTCCATACCTCGTTAAGTATTTTCCAGGAGTCCCAAAAGAGCTCCATTTGAAATGTCAGCTCCTCTTTGCACCTAATTGCATTCCAGGTGTACCGTATGTGCTCCTTATCAAATTCGTGTACCATAAATTGATTAGGAAAGAAATTAGTATCAGTCGTCCCTCAGCTGATCAGTGTGCCTCCATACCTCGTAAGTATTTTCCAGGAGTCCTGCAAGAGCTCCATTTGAAATGTCTGCTCCTAGTTGCACCTAATTGCAATCTAGGTGTTCCGTATGCGCTCCATTTCAAATTCCAGTACCATAAATTGATTAGGAAAGACATCAGTATCAGTGGTCCCTCAGCTGATCAGTGTGCCTCCATACCTCGTAGCTGTTTTCCAGGAGTCCCAAAGGAGCTTCATTTGAAATGTCATCTCCTATTTCCACCTAATTGCATTCCAGGTGTACCGAATGTGCTCCATATCAAATTCCAGTACCATAAATTGATTAGGAAAGAAATCAGTATCAGGGGTTCATCAGCTGATCAGAGTGCCTCCGTACCTCGTAAGTGTTTTCCAGGTGTCCCAAAGGAGCTCCATTTGAAATGTCAGCTCCTATTTGCACCTAATTTCTTGGTGTTCTGTATGCGCTCCATTCCAAATTCTAGTACCATAAATTGATTAGGAAAGAAATTGGTATCAATGGTCCCTCAGCTGATAAGTGTGCCTCCCTACTTACTAAGTGTTTTCTTGAAGTCCCAAAGAAACTCCATTTGAAATGTCAGCTCCGTAGGTTGATTAGGAAATCAATTAGAAAGATATTAGCCTCAGACGTCCATCAGCTTATCACCTGTAACGTGATTTCATAACTGATTTGCGTAACGCAATTTCGAAACTGATCCGCATATCAATATTTCGTTGTGGTCGGGCAAAATTATGACTTGTCATCAAAAAGTGTCAAAATCTTGAAACTCTTTCCTGAATGTCTAATGTCTCAAAATGGTTTTCAAGTATGGAAACAATTTCAGAAATATATTAAAATAATTTTGAAGTCATTGCAATATTATGCGCTTAGAAGTGGATAGGTAATTGAAAATTGTATTATCAACGTCAACAATCAACTCATTTCCCAAACTCTAACTCTGTTTCATTAATCGAAGGTAGAAACTCGGGCGAAAATATTTTAATTAAACGGCAAAATATCTCAAAGCTGCTTGGCCTTGGTTCCAATTCATGCATATTTTGACTCTAATTAGCTGAACTGCAGAATTTAAGTGGCAAACACAACTTAGTTATTTTCACCTAAAATATCGAGTGATGGGTCATTTCTTCATGACATTTTTTACGTAGAATTCGAATCAATGCAATAAAAAGTGGGGGTTCTCATTTGAAATAACAAAGTTGATGCACGTTTCGCGCATTTGCGCGCATCGCAGTGCGCGAAAGTGTGATATTTGAATTCCTTGCTTAAAAATAAGGGGGTTTACCGCTTAAAGTTTTTCCTAACCTCCATATTAACGGAGATAGAGATAGTGATCCATTGAGTCGTGACCACCCTGTATACAGTGTAATTAATCCTTTTACAATTTTACCCTTATAAAATATAAATTAATAAATTCACATTTATAAAAAAATAAATTCAATTTATAAAAAAATAAATTCACTACCTGTATGTAAATTTTTGTTTACTGTAGGATTTCCTAAAATGTATGGGAACATTCAAAACAAAATTGTCAATATTTCTGAACTCTCATGGTGTTCCATCAGAGAGGCTCCCTGTGCAATGTCAAATTCCTAGGGCGCGCAGGAGACTATGCAAGTTAAGGCTGGAGGTAGATGGTCTGATAGTAGTTAATGCTGGGAGTAGATGGTCTGATAGTAGTTAATGCTGGGAGGAGATGGTCTGATAGTAGTTAATGCTGGGAGGAGATGGTCTGATAGTAGTTAATGCTGGGAGGAGATGGTCTGATAGTAGTTAAGGCAGGGAGGAGATGGTCTTATAAGTAGTTAAGGCTGGGAGAAGATGACCTGATTAGTCAGTAAACCTGGGGGAAGAAGGTATTACAAATGCTGGCCCAATGACTTCCCTCATCAATAGTTAAACCATGAACAACCCACCAGGAACAATGTCGTTGAAAATCGTCACATGGAATTGCCAAGGCATCAACAATAAATACCACGAACTTGGCCATTTCTTAAAAACTCATAATGTTGATATTCTTCTAGCTACCGAAACTAAATTGCCCCCTCACATAAATTTTCATATTAATGGATACACAACGTACAGAGCTGATCATCCTAGTGGAAGAAGAAAAGGAGGATCATTAATATTTATTCGATCATTTATAAATCACAATGCTCTTACACCGATTCAAGAAGAGGAATTTCAAGTGGCTCGAGTGACTATCAAACTGAATGCAAGGAACTATCAAATTGGATCTTTTTACTCCGCACCCGCCTACCGACTACTTCCTGTGCATATTTGGGGAGTTCTCCATGAACTCACAAATTCGTTCATGCTTGGCAGAGACTTCAACGCTAAACACCCTATTTTAGCTAGTATCGGATTTCAACATAATTTAGAATTCATATACCCCATAAGCCCCACCCACCATCCAGCTCAAGGGCTTATCCCGGATGTACTTGACATATTCGTATGCAAGAATATGAGCAATTTAATCTCACATCAGGCTTCAGTCATTTACGACCTCAACTCGGATCATTATCCCCTTTTAACAATTATAAACGCTCAACACGAGAGATATACTCCACGACCAGGACTAATGAAATAACCATTCGATTGGGAAATATATACATCAGTACTGAACGAACTAGTCAGTCCGAATGTCCCTCTCAAAACCACAGCAGATCTCGATAAAGCTGTCAGCTATCTGACTTGAGCTATCCAACAAGCAGCTACAACCGCTCATCAGCCCCGACCGATCCCAACTTTCCGAACGAGTACCACACATTGGCCAGTTCACATTTCACAATTACATGCTATTGTCAAAAACTCCAAAAAACTATGGGAGCGAACCCGATACACCCCTCACAAAACCTCTTACAATAAAGCCACACAAGAATTTAAAAAAGCGTTGAAAGATTATAGGGAACATAATTTAGAATCTGAACTCGAAAAATTGAATACAGATGATGGGTCCTTATGGAGAAAGACAAAGGATCTCACAAAAAGACGAGACAACATACCCCCCTTGAAACTTGATAATAACTGGTTAATCACGCCAGAACAAAAAGTAGAGGCCTTCGCCTCAGTTTGTACCATCAGATCTCCCCACACCCTTCAACTGATCCAGCATTTGAACAATCAGTTGAAGATAATTTGAACGAACCTCTTCAGCTGTCTCCCCTCCCACGACTTTTCACACCCTCCCAAGTAAAAGAAGCTATCTACAGCTCTCCAACAAAAAAATCCCCAGGGGAAGATCAAATAGTGCAGCCTCTTCTAAAATCACTCCCCCGAAAAGCTCTCGTTCTTTTAACGCAAATTTATAACGCCATCATTCGTTTAGCTCACTTTCCGAAGACCTGGAAACATGCATTAATTATAATGATTCCAAAACCAGGCAAGAACCAAAATAGCATTGATGGATATCGACCTATAAGCTTGCTTACACTATTCTCTAAGCTGTTTGAGAGGCTGCTGCTACCCAGACTCCTTTTATTTCTAGAACCACTTCTGCCTCCAACACAATTCGGGTTCCGCTATATCCTCTCCTGCCCCCAACAGCTCCACAGGGTAGTGAACGTCTTAATGAACACATACGAGGAAAAACAAGTGTGCATGGGTTTATACATTGATAATGAGAAGGTCTTCGATAAAGTATGGAACAGCGGGCTCCTTATGAAGATCAAACCTCACCTTCCTGACACGTATTACAGAATAATACAGTCATATCTATCTGGACGAACGCTGTTACATACGGAGGAGTCAAATCACGTTCGTACGCAATCAACGGAGTGCCCCAAGGCAGTGTGGTGGGCCCGTTCCTATCTTATTTATGCCAGCGATTTCCCCTCTGATCCAGACATCACCTCCGCAATGTATGCAGATGACGTCGCTGTGCTAGCAAAGAGTAACTCGTGCGAGCAGTCAAGCAGAATGATGCAGGAACATGTTGACAAAATTGATACATGGCATGGGAGTGGCGAGTAAAGGTGAATCCGAAAAAATCCACTCTCATTAAGTTCACATACCGTCGAAAACTTACTCACCATCAAATCGTTATGAACGGGACGATCTTGCCTGAATCTAATACTCGATAAAAAGCTAACCTGGGAAGAACATGTAAAGTCCATCCCTCAGAAAGCTAGAACTAGAATGCACATCCTCAAACACATGCTCTCCAGTCCATCATTAGCTCTCCGCACGAAACGCCTAATCTATACATCTCTGATAAGACCGATCTGGCAATATGGGTGTCAAATATGGGGATCTGCTTCAAACTCTCAAATTAAGAAACTCCAAACATTTCAAAACAGAGTCCTCAGATAAGTAACGAATGCAGATTAGTATGTTCGAAACTCAACGCTCCACTCGGATCTCGAAATACCAACGGTCGCTGATGTCGTCAAAGAAACCAGCCATCGGCACTTTTCTTCACTTCAAGAAAACCTCAATGAAACTCTCCAACTACTCCTGGATAATCAACCACCTGAGCCAGAACAAAGGAGACTTAAAAGAAAGCGAATCAGAGACTTAGTGTGATAAACATTTGAAAAAGTGGTAGGTAATATTTGAACATTATTTATAAAACTATTCGCAAAAGATTTATACCTATGTATGTTATTTATGTAATTATTCCTTAACCATTTATGTTACCAAATGCAACCAAATATTGTTTTCTCGTATAAGATGTGATAATTGTTAGCTATATTTATGAAAGGAGTATCAATGGATACCAACCTCTCTCCACGTTCCATGTAAATTAGACCTGGTCTACTAACATGAAGCATTATCACAACTGAAACGTAAACTATTTACAATTAAAGTTCACATCATTAAAAAAAAAAAAAAAGTGATAGTTGCCAAGGTTGGGGGAAGAAGGTCTGATAAAAAGCTAAGGCTGGGAGTAGATGGTTTGAAAATTCGTTAATGGTAGTGAGGGGGGAGGGGGACGAGCATCTACAAACAGAAATGCGCCAGAAGAACATTCTTACCCAACTTATGGTGTTTCTTCATTTAAAAAAAAAAAAAATAATAATAATAATACCAGACGTGTGTAGGTCTTTTACGAAGGCCAGAATTCAGTGCGTAAAATTGGGCTCACGCCATTTATGGATAAAACGTCACAAATGACATGCTATTAAACAAATTTAAGACTCGTTTGGCCTTCAGAAGTAATAAATTGACAAGCGTAGATTGTAGTCTTCTGCCTCCCTTAATATACAGTGTCATCAAACCCTCGTGCGAATATATAGTATTCTATTTTTCGTAGAATTTTAATCTGCAATAAAAAATGGGGATTCTCATTTGAAATAAACAAGTTGATGCGCGCATGTTCGATGCGCGAAAGTGTGGTATTTGAATTCCTTGCTTAAAAATAAGGGGGGGTTACCGCTTGAAGTTTTTTCTAACCCCCATATTAACGGAGATAGGGATAGTGATCCATTCAGTCGTGACCACCCTGTATACAGTGTAATTAACCCTTTTACAATTTTACCCTTGTACAAATGGGTATAAATAAATTCACTACCTGTATGTAAATTTCGATTTACTGTAGGATTCCCTGAAATGTTTGGGGACATTCAAAACAAAATTTTCAATTTCTTCTGAACTCTCTTGGTGTTCCATCAGAGAGGCTCCTTGCCAAATTTCAACATCCTAGGCTGAACAGAACGTAACTCACTCAGCTGATCAGAAAAGAGATCATCATGTTATTCATCTCTTGATGTCCCAGAGAGGCTCTCTACCAAATGCTTTTATTTTCGGAGAGGTTGAGGCAGAGACTGTTTTTCCGCTACTTTTGTGACTCATTTCGGTCTCGCAATTCAGTCTCACGACAGACTTTGAAAATTTGTCCAATAGGAACTTTTTGTAGTAAATTAGTTTCGTAGTAGTTGTAGAATCGAACCCTGTTTGTCACACATTAAAGGTTTACACCTTATTATATAATGAAAATTTAATAAATACCATGCTACATTTCCCCCCAACAAATTATTCGTTGCATATATCATACTCATACTTGAATGATTACATTATTATGAATGCAAATTCTATTCACACTCACACGTGAAGGCAGTTTTATCTGTCAACAAAGTCGACTGTCAACGTGTTTTTATATATGGTGATTGTGGGTATTTTCAGCTCTAATTATATGTTAGTCATACTCGTAGATATGATAATGCTAAGTGCTGATAAGATAAGGTACTGATAAACTATGTGCTGATAAGAAACTGATTTACTAAGTGTTGCTTCTTGGCATTTCCATATCGTCATTGGAAAGTTTTTGTTATTCTCGTACGATTTTTTCTCGTGCGAAGAGCAGCGTCTAGAGCAAGCAACTGCAGATGTATATTCTCTTACTTCTACGCGTATGTAGACGACAAACCAAACGCTATCGTCACGCTAAGTCTCTTTAATATTTCAATGTCAACGACTCTCTTCGTCAACGAATTCGAGATCGAGTAGAAGTTTGAAATCATTTTACACTCTGCTTTATCAGCTATCTTCACAGGCATCGAATAACTAGGTTCGAGTAATTCACAGTCCTACGACCTAAGAAAAAATAGTAATCGCCAATACGCATATTTCGTTGAAAACATCGGTTTGATCGCTCGACTGATCACCGAAGTTAAGCAACATCGGGATTGGTTAGTACTTGGATGGGTGACCGTCCGAGAGCGCCGTAATTACGGCATCTTTTTATTTGTTGTCTGATTATTCAATTTTTGGTTTATTATCTCCAATAATAAGCCTCTGTGATCGTGTAGCGAAAAATTTGTATACCCCCCCCCCCCCCCCCCCCTCAAACTTTGTCACTTTACGTTTCAAGGTTGCTAGAATCCAAATTTGAAATGTTCGTCCGCCGTTCGCCGTCTGGGCCATAAAAGGCCTAAGAATTGACTTAAAAAACCCGTTCTTTCGCACATAGACTCCATTTGAGGCCTAGTTGGTCCTAACGTTTAACCATCCCGATCGCTTTACTCGCATAGATGCTATGGGCCGGAAACGGGCGAAAAAGTGTCTTTTTCGAGGCTTTGAGTGAGACTTACGCACTCACGCACGCTTGGCAGGGGGTCACAGTGGGTGGTGAGGGGGGGAGCGGGGGGGGGGGGGGGGGGGGGGTGGAGTGAGAGGAGGCGCCGCGGCACCTTGTGGGGGCTGGGGTGACCAGGGGTGTAGGAGAATGGATATTTATTACTTTTACGTGTTATACCCATATAATACACCGTGGCACCATGAGGTGGGTACTGCGTTCCTTCGTGGCATGAATATTATGTTTTTTTCTAGGTCAAATTTTTGTGTTAATCCTCTCATCTTTTCGTACGTACTTAGATAATGATATTATTAAGGCAATAACTATTTGAATAGATAGGAGCTCAAATCGAGAAATATAAACATGCGTATATAATTATAGAAGTATAGGTTATGGCAACTCGAAATAGGGCACGCCGAGGAGTCTGGACGGGCCTTATGACATACGCAAGCCAACTATAACTACGATCATACTCAATTGAAAAAATTATAAACCTTTGTGAAATAATTTGCAGCGTTTTTCATCTAGCTACTTCAAGTTTACTTAATCAGGCCTCGTGGAATATTTCGTATCGAATGCCTTCCCTGCTTTATCAAATGGTACCTAATTTCCAGGATCTGAGAAGGTACCTTGTAGAAATTCTGCTACCAACCTACTCAATTTATTATTGAACTAACAGCAGCTTTTGTATACAAACTTATTATTTAAACACACACCTGCTCGTTGTCTGAATCTTTATGTTGGTAGATACAACTTTGTAGTAAGAAATATACCTACTTACGAATAATAGGTAACTATCTACTTTAAAATTGGAAATGTATCATCGACTGAATTTACTCTCAAGTAGGTGAACAGGATATCTCGCTATAGGACGAAGTAGGTACTTTGTTCACATAATCAACGGAATTTGATTTAATAATATAATTATATTTATCACAGGTTTTTAAATTTACGACAAGGCAGGTAATTGTGGAAGAAACGTTATTAGACGACAGTCAGAGGGAGAACGCATACCTATTCTTAAAACTGTGTTCACCTTTGCTTCAGGTTATGATGACTACGCGTAGGACGGGATTCCAACGAAAGCCTTTTTCCCGCCTACGCGTAGGTAGGGCGATGGGGCCAGTGTTTGACACCTTAAGAGTCATTTTGACTTTGACAAGCAATTGAGTCATTCTCATTTCATTTGCCGCTTTGGGGCGTTTGAAAACCTCAGTGACGTGAAATATGAAAGTGCTCGAAAATGAGGTTAGATCGGCAAATACTACTCATTGTACATTGCAGATTTGTGTTGCATAGATGAACAGTGAGTTTTTCATTGATGTATTTTATGTGTTTTTTTTTTTTTTTTTTTTTTTTTTTTTTTTTTTTTTTTAATTAAAAAACAGGATATCCAACTCGAGTGTTACAAAATTGATTTCTGTAAAATGGATGATTTGGCAAAATTGTTGTCGGGGCTCAAGTAAGTACAAAAGAATCACATTCAAACGTAGTATTCAGATTTCACAGAATTCATGTTGAAGGCAGTGTAATTGAGCTTAAATCTCAGGAGTGTTACCCATCCTTGGTCACACTCCTGAGAGGTAACACTCATGAGAATTTCCGATTAAAACGGCGTCACAAAGGATGATGAAGTAACGAAACTTGGGGATGGCTACTGTTTGAAACCTGTCACCAAGCAGTATGGTTGTTGATATAGGATTATTTTGTTTAAGCACGAGACCTTCTCAAACGATCAAGTTTGTCCCCCACCCCGGCAACTACTTGGAACCGTTCCCTACAAGAAGAACTGTGAGTTCTTCAATTCCGTTCAACGCGGAGCAGCTCATGAGTCACAAATGAAAAGTCACATTTACGTTTCTAAACTGTTATGTGATCGTGTTATGAGATGCGAGCTTGCGAGCATCCAGACCACCAAACTATACACTTCATTCTGATCTACATATCCAACTAATCTGCATTTTTACTAAGGGATTGACTACTGCTCTCAACGAAACAGGTTGAACGGAATTGAAGAACTCACAGTTCTTCTTGTAGGGAACGGTTCCAAGTAGTTGCCGGGGTGGGGGACAAACTTGATCGTTCGAGAAGGTCTCGTTGTTTAAGCACCAACAACACTCGTAATTTGTGTAACACTCATGATTGAAAATAAAAATACTCAACATGTATTTAGGCTTCTTTTGCTTTAAAAACTGCTGTAACTCCAAGCACTCCACTACAGTCTCACATCTTAACTTGGACAATATAACCTTCACATCTGACTGTTTCTCGCCATTTTCCATCGGCTTTCTTGATCGCAAAAATGATAACACGATGAAGAGATATGGGTGACTGACTGAAAAACTAGTTTTTACGGGTTGGGAAAAATCTTAAAAATGTAAATCCTTACTCTAAATAAAGAGGAAATAACTTACTGCAGCTAGTAACCCTGGCCAGTTCTAGATTGTCATAGTTTCGTAACTACCTAACTTCTACTTAGGTGTTAGGTAGGAGTGGACAGTAACACTCTTGAGTTTTCAGGTTTTCAGGTTTCATTCGTCATCACTGTGTATTGGTTAAAGGGGATTTTGGGCAGTCAAATTATTACTTCGTTGATCTCCCAACTTATACTACCCTTTTTTTCCCAAAATCACTAGTTTTGGTCAAGAATTGTGAGAATTCGTCGTCGGGGACATGAAAGCGGCAAATGAAATGAGAATGACCTAATTGAGTAATGCTTTTTCGTTTGTTCAAACTTGAATCTTACATCTATTGCTGCATCAAGATGTCCTCAAACTGCTCGGTATTGAAAAAATCACTAATTCAAGCCACAAAACATCATCAATTCGTTTTTTCGAATTCAATTTTTTGACCCAGTATTTGACCGCCAAATTTTTGGTTGTACCTGTAATTGACACCCTATGATTGACACAGCAGTTCTGCAATAAACAATTCCGACGACAAAACATTTATTTCAACATTTTACAAATAAATTGAGCATTTGAACTTAGTTTTATTGATCTAAATATAAAATTAATATGAGTATTCATAAAGACAAAGTTGAAAATATCACACCGGGTGTTTCATCACAAAATAGGTACAATGTTTTCTCGATACCATAGGCACAATACGTTTCTAATGGTTAACTAGCAGCTTGTGAGTTGCTATGGATTTATATAAATATAAAAAATAAAGAACGAATGCAAGAACGAATAGAGATCCATATTGACAGCACTGTCAATCACTGAGGGGGGCATCAGTTTGGGGACTAGTAATTGACATTTGCATTTTCACATGTTATCTTTGACAATTTCCAAAAAATGATAGCATAAATGCAATCTACACAAAAAACTGGTCGAGAAAAACTATGGAAACAATCGAATTTGAAAATGTGGAGTGCATGGTGGAGCAAAATAAAACGCTTACCTCCTTAGCAAAATCCCAAGAAACAACACCAAAGAAATGACAACACGAGGTTCTGTTGGGTAACCTTCTCCAGATTTCACAAAAACATGCCTGAAACCTTTTCCCGCCTTTATACTTAACTGAGAAGGTATGTTTTATCAGAATTCAAATGGTTATTATCAAAACTTCTTGGTGAGATGTCAATCACTGGGTCCCTACACGGGTAGGCAATTACGGGAAGAACAAAAACTCTAATGATGCGGCTTGACGCAACAGATATTCAAACGAAACCGCGTTTCTGCTTTTTCGGAAACAAACTTTGAACAACTCCAAATGCTTTGGTAAAGTTCATATATTAGTAATTCACAGTAAGGAAACAGCAACGCTATTAGACATTTCGGTATGAAATACCTCTCGTTCCTATAATCTCTGAGGGAGTTCAGGGAGCACTAGGTGAATTTCTCCTCTCATCGTTGAAACAATTTTTATATTTTTACACAGAAAAAAAGTGTAAATAAATTACGTAACAGTGCCGGTGTAGTGTTTTGAATGCAATAAGTTCTCCACCTTATTTCCGCTTTTACTCAGCACGGTGGTCCTCAATCGGATTTGACCTCAAAGTGCTTGTCCTTCAAATTTTCTTTCGAAATATGATTTGGGAATATGTTAGGATTATAATTCAGCAAAAACTGAAATCAAACATTGAGCCGTTTTTTTTTTTAAATTCAGTTTTTGAATTTTTAATTGATACTTTATTCATGAAAATACGCTATAATCGCCAAAATTCAGAAAAAATATTATTTATGTGTCATTATGAATTTTGGATCCGGCCTGACTGAGAAAGATGCTTTGACAACTTCATTTAAATTCTGGAAAGCATCAACGTATTTTAAACAACCCATGCTACAGTTTGAACGCAACAAATCAAGTTTCTGTAGCAAAATGCGGCAACTTTTTCCTTTGAACGAATTCGTTGATGCTTTCCAAATGTTCAATGAAGTTGTCAAAGCATCTTTCTCAGTCAGGCTGGATCCAAAATTCATTGAATACATCAATGAATTCAAAGCATCATATTTATCTTTGGATTTTCTAGTCACTCCAAAAGTTCACACGGTTTTCTCTCATGTGGAAGAATTTTGTACCAAACATGGAAATGGCCTCGGTTTTTACAGTGAACAGGATATGGAGGCCGTGCATCATGATTTTTCTGCGACGTGGGCCAAATATAAAGTATCGCGAATCAATTCTGAGTATGGACAACGTTTATTAAGAGCTGTATGCGATTATAATTCTCTGCATGTGTAAAATGTTAAAATGCCATTATTTTTATTTTCTGATCTATATAGATATATATTTTGTGTAAAAATTTATATAATGAATCATTATAAACTCACACACAAGCGTACTCATAGACACACACGGACATACTACATGCGTACTCACAGGCATTTATTTAGAGCTTCATGCAAATATAATCATTATTTTGTTCAATAAAATGTTGTTATTTTTGTTTTTCTAATTATTTTAGATTCAGATTCAGTTTTTGAATTAAAAAAAACGGCTCAATGTTTGATTTCAGTTTTTGCTGAATTATAATCCTAACATATTCCCAAATCATATTTCGAAAGTAAATTTGAAGGACAAGCACTTTGAGGTCAAATCCGATCGAGGACCACCGTGTCAGAGTTTAAAGCAGAAGATTGGCACTATAGGGTTTTTGAGAGTGCTGATTCCGAATCTAAGGCTAAATATAGAAATTGCCGACCCGCCGTAATCGATTCCGCCCTGGCGATCAAACTTCATCATTGAAAAATCTCGCTGTATAAATGAGGGAAATGTAAAGGAACGAATAGCACTTACGCGGAAGGCAAAAGTTACAAAATGAACATTTGATTTTTTTTCAATTTTATTTTTTATTCTTGAATGATGAGCTGGATTCATTTTTGACCTCCAACGGTGATACAATGCGGCAATTTTACCTGCTAGACTCTGTAGTTCACTGATTGGATCGTATTTCTCGTAAACACGAAAACAAGCTGTTGGAGTGAGCGCGATGAATGCTAACCTTTTCCGCATTGATTTCTCGTAGCGTTTTCGTAAGCCCGACAGAAAGAGAACTCTTATGGTTAAGTTAACGTGACTCTTGTAGTGAATCACTGCTCAAAACTGGCAGTAATTAGACAATTTTCAACATTTAACGTGAAATAAAAAACAACGACCACTTACCTTTACATCGTACAAAAAGATTTAGCCATGAAGGAAGAACACAAATCTTTAGAACATGTAAAATAAATCTTGAAAGCTCATATCTTGAAACGATATCTTGAGATGCAAATGCTGAAATTGTCGAGTTAAAACGTCGAAAGCGCGAACAAAATGCCGCTAATTTCCCTTCTGGTTTAGGTGGTTAGGAAAAAAAGAACAAAAGACAAATACAAAGGTTAAACCAACAACGAAAGCGGCATAAGTCAGGCAATTTTGTCGGGTGTGTCCATACTGACGTATGGATGTGTGTGTGCTAGCTAACTGCTCAGATAACCTCGTCTGTTGGAAATATGGGTACCACAACAACAACAATGATTTCCCCATTAACAGCCCTGAGAACGGTATTTTTCATTCTTCTTCGTATGTCTATTGGCAATAACTAGATACTTTAACATAACAAAACAACAACAACAACTCCTGCTCTTTCGGTTTTTTCCTGTGTGATTATTTTGGTTTATTATTTCCAATAATAAGCCTATGAGATCGTATAGCAACAAATTTTTATAACCCTCCCTCAAACTTTGTCACTTTAAGTTTCAAGGTGCGTAGAATCCAAATTTGAAATGGCCGTTCGTCGTCCGCTGTCCGCGGCCCGGGCCATAAAAGGCTTAAGAATTGACTTAAAAAACCCGTTCTTTCGCACATAGACTCCATTTGGGGTCTAGTTGGTCCTAACGTTTAACCATCCCGATCGCTTTACTCGCCAGCTATGGGCCAAAAACGGGCGAAAAAGTGTCTTTTTCGAGCTTTGAGTGTTAGACTTGAGCACGCGCGCACGCCTGGCACGCTTGGCAGGGGGTCACGGTGGGTGGTGAGGTGGGTGAGCGGGGGGTGGAGTGAGAGGAGGCGCCGTGGCACTTTGTGGCGGCTGGGGTGACCAGGGGCGTAGCAGAGGGGTGTAGGAGAATGGATATTTATTACTTTTACGTGTTATACCCATATAATACGCCGCGCCAACCTGAGGGGGGTACGGCATTAGGGGCATAGTGGAGTAGCAGAAAGGCGTTGGGGGCGTATCGGAACGGATATACCTAATATATATTTTATATTATATTTTATTACTTTTACCCCATATAACATTTAACCTACCTTGAACTCACTAGTAGGTATATTTAGTATATTATATCATACTTTAGTATGTTACAAAAATAATTGATCCAGCCCATCTAAAATCCTTCGTTCTTCTTCTTCCCAAAATCTTCTCAGATAGTTCGAAGCAAATCGTTTTTAAATTAAAATTGCATTACATGGGCAGGCTGGAGTCTGAACCGTCTGGATGAATAGCTGTTTACTTATATTTCTGCCATAGGTAAGTGGGTTGTCTTCACCCAAGTAATTTCGGACGCAGAATCGACTGGGATATGTCCCAGATGCTTTTGGAATCCAGTGTACCTACGGTTTTAGTTTGATTCCTGTAGAAATTAGCTCCGTGGATTGAATGAGACCACTCGGGTGGCTGTACGATCATCCATTTGCTCCCCATCGGGAGCACAGCCTGTAACGCGAGAACAGAGGTGGATACTAGAAAAGAGAATGGCGAAAGCCCCAGAGCATGCTGGTTACTATAGCTGGCTATCTGATTCAGAAATAATGAACCGTTGTGTAATAATTTGCAGCGTTTTTTCTTTTCTGGTTGTACGGAGAAAGCAGTGGGTTGGTCGTTGGTATGAGAAATTATAGAAATGCAACCGAACAAGTGCTCTACGGAATTTGCCTGCGTACGGAAGTTGTAGATCATAAAAGTCCTCTAACTATAGATTATCTTCTAAACTACGGGATTTTTACAAAAATTTGGAAAAGACCCCCAGCCCTAAAACATTAAACATGTTAAAATACGATGTCTTTCTCCTTGATCTTTTCTGTTCAATTTCTAGACTAGCATACAGACCGAGAATAATTTATGACTGAGGAACGACCTAAAAACGAAAGGCTGAAGAATTCTTTGTTGTATAACTAAAACATGAAAAATTATATTAGGTATAGTTCCCTCTGAAACCCAGATGAATTTTGTTAGGCTGATCGAAGTTTCGATTTGGCCGTATTACCTAGGTATATAAAAGCTCTGGAGCACCAAAGTGTTGTTTGCTGTTATTGCTTGTGATACTTATTTGAAATGTCGTTGGTAGGTATGACTTTGTGCTAAATATTATTGATTTTTGTAGAAAATTAAGCTATTGCGATGGATCCAAAAATTTTAAAATACATATTTTCTACTATTTTTTTCATGAAACTTCAACTTCGTAAGTACCTCGTGCATTTTCCACGCGTTACACACAACTTACCACCAGGATAAATCGCTAACTGAGGGAGATGAGTCTCAGGTAAGGATACCTAGCAGATAGCGGTATCTTGCAGGTAAATGTGAGTTGATAAAGAGCCAACGAGAAGTTATCCGAGGCCGCTAGTTACCTAGAGTTTGCCTGGGCTTGATAAACTGCCTCTTAGTAATCGGAGAGCATAACTTCACCTCTGCTAACGCCACCCATACCTACAAGTGTGAAGGATCTAAAGCAGCCTTAGTCAACCTTTTTGTCTCACGGGCCACATCTGTGTGATCCGTAGTTGGAGCGGGCCACAGTTCACAAAGCAGGTATTACAAATCTTTGTAATAAGAATACCTTAGTCAAGGTACAATGGAACTGTAAAGTACATTTAAAAAAAGAAGTATGTTTACAAAATCAATATTACAAAAATCATAGTAATATAAAATTAATGTGATTTTTGATATTGTGACAGGCTTTTAACTCTGTGAGACAGATCAGTGTCTCCGCTTTTAACGTGAGTTATCTTTGGTATTTATTTCGTCAAAAATTAATTGAGTCAGTTCGGTAAGTTAAAATAGGAGTGAAACAGAACCGAAAACAGAAGAATTATAAAATGACTAAATAGAGGAGGAAACGGGTATAGGTAAGTAAATTTCATTCTATCCGACAAAAAGTGACCCTAGCTTATGAGGGCCACACAGAAAAGCTTGGTGGGCCGCTTGCTGCCCGCGGGCCGGAGGTTGAGTATGGCTGACTAAAGAGTGTCAGATGAAGAACGTATGTCAGCTGATTTGCATAAATTCAGGTCTTAACGCGCAAAAAACTGCGACCCTGAATCTACATGAAGATTCGATTCATTTGGGAAAAGGTTTAATTGAAGTGAACAATGCTACATGTATCTACAAGCATATTTGGCGCATAATTTCTTAACGTTTTTGTCTAGTGGTTGTTAGAAATATGACTTTACATTAGTATGTAATATATAACCTTACAACTATTCTGTATTTTTACCGTCTTGCTTAAAATTCAAAGTGTTGTTTTCGTTATTTCATTTGAATTTTATCTGTTGCAGGGAAAACGATTGGCCAATCCGACATTCCATTCGTGGAAAATTATGGCCGAAACTCTGTCACGGCCACAGCACGGATAAGACGACCATGGACGAGCCTTCGTTCTACTGGGAGCTCGTCAATCAGCTTTTCGGCAACACGGGTAAGCACTGAAGCACTTTGGTTTCTCTAATTGTTGAATGACTGAATGGAAAACGTGATAATTAATTTTCAATCATTTGTTAGATTTTTTCTTTTTTGGTTTATTATTTGCAATAATAAGCCTATGTGATCGTATAGCAAAAAATTTTTATAACCCCCCTCAAACTTTTTCACTTTACGTTTCAAGGTGCGTTGAATCCAAATTTGAAATGTCCGTTCGCCGTCCGGGCCATAAAAAGCCTAAGAAATGACTTAAAAACCCCGTTCTTTCGCACATAGACTCCATTTGGGGTCTAGTTGGTCCTAACGTTTAACCATCCCGATCGCTTTACTCGCATAGATGCTATGAGCCGAAAACGGGCGAAAAAGTGTCTTTTTCGAGGTTTTGAGTGTTAGAATGACGTGTTATAAAACTTCAAACTGCTCAACCAAAACTGCGCAAGCTAATATTCCACGGTTAGGATAACAATGGGCAGTAGGACTTCGCAACAGAACACTTTAGGACCGGATCGTGCACGACCACAACTGCACGACCTAATAATTATTATCCTCATGCGTTAGGACAAAATCCACTCATCTCAGAATGCACAACTATCAAATGAATTTTGATGGAAAAAAACGCTGCAAATTATTTCACAAAGGTTTATTATTTTTTCAATTGAGTATGATCGTAGTTTAAGTTGGCTAGCGTACGTCATAAGGCCCGTCCAGACTCCTCGGCGTGTCCTACTTCGAGTTGCCACAACCTATACTTCTATAATTATATACGCATGTTTATATTTCTCGATTTGAGCTCCTATCTATTCAAATAGTTATTGCCTTAATGATATCATTATCTAAGTACCTACGAAAAGTCGAGAGGATATGTTATTAAATATGCGTAGGAAAAGCTTTGGTATTAACACACAAATATGACCTTGAAAAAAACATTTTCATGCCTCGAACGAACGCCGGGGCTGTACCCACCACAAGCCGCGGCGCCGGCGCCTCCTCTCACTCCACCCCCCCCCCCCCCCACCGCCCCCCCTCTCCACCCACCGTGACCCCCTGCCAAGCGTGCCAGGCGTGCGCGCGTCGAAAAAGACACTTTTTTGCCCGTTTTTGGCCCATAGCATCTATGCGAGTAAAGCGATCGGGATGGTTAAACGTTAGGACCAACTAGACCCCAAATGGAGTCTATGTGCGAAAGAACGGGTTTTTTAAGTCAATTCTTAGGCCTTTTATGGCCCGGACGGCGAACGGCGGACGGACATTTCAAATTTGGATTCTACGGACCTTGAAACGTAAAGTGGCAAAGTTTGAGGGGGGGTTATAAAAATATTTTGCTACACGATCACATAGGCTTATTATTGGAAATAATAAACCAATATGAGTGATATGATAGTGTAAGCGTAATAGGGCGGTGAACCTCCGGTTGTTAGGTAACGAGACCTAGGGAGTAGGTCCAGGGTGGCGTGGAAAACTTCCTACACTTGTATTGCTTTCGAATTTCATGTTCCTTCGAGGCATGAATATACGGTTTTTTTTCTAGGTCATATTAGTGTGTTAATACCAATGCTTTGCCTAAGCATATTTAATAACAAATCCTCTCGACTTTTCGGACGTACTTAGATAATGACATTATTAAGGCAATAACTATTTGAATAGATAGGAGCTCAAATCGAGAAATATAAACATACGTATATATGTAACTATAGAAGTATAGGTTGTGGCAACTCGAAATAGGACACGCCGAGGAGTCTGGACGGGCCTTACGACGTACGCAAGCCAACTAAAACTATGATCATACTCAATTGAAAAAATAATAAACCTTCGTGAAATAATTTGCAGCGTTTTGCAATTGGGGTGGGTGAAATGCTTAACGCACTGGCAACGAGGGTGGGCTTTCTCGGCCTCTGAGTCGGGCTCACCACATTGTCACATAGTGGCTTACCAACTATAACGATGTTGTGGAAACCTATTTCAAAACAGAGTTAGTGAAAAAAAACGTTGTCTATTTCCACGAAAAATAAAGAGTTACAATGTCAAATTGATTTCGACGGTTAGGCCATCATCAGTAACAAACAATAACTGAAGACTCATTAGAAAGGACCACAGCATGCAGCCTTCCATCGTATGATCAACCGAGCACTATCTATTCCAATGAGTGAACAAAATTTATCAAAAGAAATATCCATTATCGAAAGCATAGCGGCTAGTAATGGATATGGAGGAGATCTCGTTGATACCAAATGGGATAAGGTTCTTAGGAAAAAGAGTAGGGAAAAAGTTTCCAATCTGACTAGGGAAGATGTAAATTTTGGAAAAAAGCAATGGATAAGTATACCTCATTATGGGAAAATTTCTGATAAAATCGGCAAAATTCTGTCATCGAGTGGTTCCAAAGTAGGGTTTAAAACTAAAAATAGTCTTAAAGCATTGCTAGGATCCGTGAAGGACAAAATCAATGTTCAGGATAAAAGTGGGGATTATAAACTAAAATGTTCTTGTGACTACGAATATTGCGGTCAAACTAGTGGGAAATTCAGGGAAAGAATAGACGAGCATCAGGAGGATTTCAGGGAAAATAAGGGTAAGTCTACATTTGCGAAACATCTTAAAGAATCCAATCATAGTTACAATTTTGATTTGACTGATAGACAATTTGTAGAATGTCTTCATTATTGTCCAAAGAGAGCTATGTTGAATGTACTTGAGAAATTCGAAATTATCAAAAGTGACAGATCTGGTAAATGTTTAAATAAGGATTTACTTCAATATATTTCACCAATGATAGGTTCGATAAAGCTTGGAATTATCCCTTCAAACTGTTGAAACCATATTGAGTTGTTTTCCCCCTTTCACGTCATCTGATTAGCTATAAGCTAAAATCTTCACGTATCTGCTCGAATGAAGATATCATGAATCAACTCCTAATCACATCTGATCCTGTTATCAATAGCCTTTGGCACCAGAAAGACAAAATTGTAGATCTAACGGATACTGCCCGCAGCCTTGTCATCGCTTCAGACCCAAGTGAAGACGATGAGGAGGATTCGGACCTCTCAATAAGTAGGATGAACTCAACGTAATATTTCAGTACTACTATTTGAGTACGAAATCAATTACAGACAACTCACGATATCATTAATTCTAATCTATAATTAATATTAATCAGTTTGAAATATACATCGCGCGTTTTAATTTATTTTTGCCCTAGTAACATCCACAACATTTACTAGTAACTTTCAAAATTTTGTGATCCTTAGGGGCAATTTCGAGCAAATAGAATCTATTGCAAAAAGCTGAGTAAGATTTCTAAAATGACGATCAATAATAATTTCTTGGTTCTGTTAGGTTCTGTGGACTCAGTGTTGTGTAAAAGTGGAAAAATGAGCAACTGTAAAACTCGAAAAAATCAAAACATCCTCAATTTGCATCGTATTTTCAATTTATTGCGATCAATCGACGCAGAATGTAATTTCCTATCATTTTGATAACCGCAGAAAATCACCTAAATGTCCCCGTTGACCTGTAAAATTCAAAAACCTGCATTTTCCGGCCATGTAACATTTAAAAAGCGATATCTTCCTTATTCTCCATATAATTTTCAATTTCTTGAAACCGATCGGTGCAGAATTTTATTCTCTACGTTTCTGTCCAATAAACATTTTTGGGCGTCTTTTATAGACAACGTTTTGAAAATCATTTCAAAAAACGCATTTTTTTTAAAGGTTTTGCGTGATAAAGAGCGTTAAGATACTATTTTAGATTTATGAACATGGGGTGTATTCGGAATCAGCGATCGTGTTGATATGTTGGTTTCACGTCCCGTTGTTTTCATTCGATTCTTTGGGATGATATCTATTAAAGAGAACAAAACTCATTGCTCTTAAAAGTTTTCATGATCTCGATATTTTAATAGTTCAACCCTTCAATTCTACCCTTAAGGAATGTCGAAAGTGATGCTGAGATTTACGGCACATGTCTGCATAGTCGATGTATGAGGTTTTTACCAAATTTCAAAAGTTTTGGTCCTTTAGTTTTGGAAAGAAACTTCGCTCGGCGGATGGACGGATTTTTTAGTTCCATCTTCGGAATCTACGTATCTTGAAACGTAACCCATCACATTTTAAGGAGGGGGGGGGGGGTGAAAAAATATTTTTCTTGTTCTATTACAAAGTTTCATTATTGAAAATAGTACACCCAGTGGCATAGCTAAGCCATTTCTTATGGAGGGGCAACAGTCGAGGATTTCATTTTATTTTATAGTTTTGCTATTAATTTCTAGTGCTTGTTGCTGAGTATACGAAGACTCTTAATAAACTGATCTGAAATCACGAACGCTTTGATATTCATAAACCTACCTATAGATTATTAAAGCATAATACTACTTAGAAAAAATATTATCCAAGTAACTAATCAGAACGTGAAAAATTACGATAAATACGAATAGGTACCTACCGATGAATTGAGGAGCACTAGGTTTATTATACTATTATTCGAGATTTACTGCATGCAAATTCATATACCTATGTGGACTTGCTGTCTTACAGGTTTATCCTCAATTGTCACTTCCGCGTGAAAATACCTTTTTCTGGACAATATCATACAATTGTATTATATAAGCAGGTACCTACCTACGCAAAATGAAATACAGGGAATGAAACCGAGATCAAGAAACATTAAAAAATGTAAACAAACTCATACCTGCAATATGCTAGGTTAGAATAGAAATACTGGTACACTAGATTATTTTAATCTTTTCTATTAAACTATTTCAATCACCACTGCAGGCTTCTATTTATTGTATTCTTGTATTTATTTAAACTGAGATTTTATTCGTAAATTAATGGTATAATACAACTGGAAACTGTTTTGAAACGAACAACCAAGCTTGATCAAGTAGGCAGTGAAAAGTAGGGGAAGTTCATAGGGTAATTGGTGGATACTGAACAATGGATATTTTTCTAGGGAAAAATCGCATATGAGCTCGCCCCAGAAGGTAGTGGGGAACGACTTGATTTCAGTTTGTAGTATCCCCATTTCCGTTTCGTTGACTTCGTGGGGCTGTACAATATCCACGCCATTTTGCCCCTACACAAACGAACCTAATAAAAATGTCTTTATTAAAAGCGACTCAAGACCGCTTGGCAACCAGAATCGTATAATATAGTAGTTGTGTTTAACTAATTACATTCTTTAATTGAAGGTGTTAGGTACTGATTGTTAATTTGGCTATATCCATACAACTAAATTCTGTATCCTCTGTAATTTATGGAGGGGCTCTGCCCACCCTGCCCCTCCTCAAACTACGCCACTGAGTAAACCCAAATAATTTATCTTCCCTGTGTGAATGAAATATGAAAACCCTTCGTGTAAACATTTGCAGGTTATTGTTATTTAGTGTATTACCCAATTGTTTTCAAACTGTCATCATCCATTTGAAAGCCCCCTATTGTGAAATCTTTCCAGCGAGAAGTTACCCCGTCATTTTTCAACTGTTGTGCCACGGAGCTGATGAGGAAGGCTCTTGTTTAAGGAATTAGTTGCAGTTTGGCTTCATTGGCTGGACTTCCTGCAGGTTTCTACTGAGTCGTGTCTTCTCGTTTCGTTATCCACACCTTTGTAAACTTTCTCTTGGAAAAGGCGCCAGACCATTTCTATTTACGGCATCATATCAAAGTCATACCTAGTAGAAAAATGATCATAACTTTGATTTTTTTAATTGGCGAATTTTCTTAGAAAATAAAGCTATTGCAATGGCTCCAAAAATTTTAAATTGAAAATTTTCAAAAATTTTCCTCATCGAAATCTGTTTTGAGGCATTCTGAAATGATTCCTGGATTTTAACGCTTTTTTATATGTGTATATATATATATATATATATATATATATATATATATATATATACTGAGTGCTGGTTATGTCTAGGAAGTGAATATAGTTGGAGGTTGAGTTTGACCAAACTAGACTTGAGTGGTTTTTTAAATTATGTTTTAATCATAATAATCCACAACGTTTCTACCCAGGGGCTGGGTCCTAATCATGTGGTACCTAAAACGAACAAGAAATAGGTATAATCTAAATGGAACAAGAAGTAGGTATAAAGTAAATGGTAGAAAAGTGTGATCTGGATCGGAAAATCTTAGTAGTTTTTCTTATCATCTATGGTTTAGATTCTACATATAAACTAGGTTTTTTCAAGTACTTACAATTGGTTTGAATGTGGTGGAGGGTCTTTCGTCAAGTGAAAGTATATAACATTAGTTTTAAATGTGTTGAATGTTTTCAATGTTGAATATACAATGTTGAATGTAGAGCTAAAGTGTTGTTTTCACATTTAAAACTAATGTTATATACTTTCACTTGGTGAAAGACCCTCCACCACATTCAAACCAACTGTAAGTACTAGAAAAAAACTTGTTTATTTGTAGAATCTAAACCATAGATGATAAGAAAAACTACTAAGATTTTCCGATCCAGATCACACTTTTCTACCATTTACTTTATACCTACTTCTTGTTCCATTTAGATTATACCTATTTCTTGTTCGTTTTAGGTACCACATGATTAGGACCCAGCCCCTGGGTAGAAACGTTGTGGATTATTATGATTAAAACATAATTTAAAAAACCACTCGTCTAGTTTGGTCAAACTCAACCTCCAACTATATATATATATATATATATATATATATTAACTCTCGATAGAAATGAGATAAAGACTTCGTTCTTTCGCCAAAAAATCAAGCATTTCAAAAGAAAGGATGATTTCGTTGGACAACACTTTTTGAGCACTTTAAATTGGTCAAATTTCAAAAAATGTACAAAAAAAAATCACTAAAAATGGCTAACAATTGTTGTTTTCATAATCTTCAGCAGAATGTTGCTCAAATAAAGTTTACCAAATATAAAATAGAACATTAAAAAAATTATGTACATAATTATGCAGAAAAATGTACTTAAATTTCATTAAAATTTGCTAAAAAATCAATTAAAACTTCCAAAAAAGTGAAAAATCCAAAAGCTGAATAGCAAATTACTATTTAGATCGTGTTTTTTGTCATAAAAATAATGGTCAACATATTTTGCACTCAAAAAGCTATTATTTTCAAAACAATTTAGCATAGGTAATATAATAATTATGATAACTTAAGAAAATTCGCTCATACGGTCATGCTGCATGACTGAAACTTTTTTTTTTTTTTTTTTTTCAAGGATCAAATAACTACATCTATTGCCGATTCGTTTGAAACCATAATGTAGCTTAGGTTTGGTGCTGAATTTTCTAAAATGTACAATCAAAGTGTGGCATGTCGCTCTCCCGAGTCCCGACTGATATTCATTCATGTACCTGCATATGCTAACTTGGACTTCTTAACTCTTTTTTGACTTCTTGAGTTGTAAAGATGGATCGCCCCTAATTTCTCGGTAAAGCGCGGTCTCTGTGACGTTTTTGCGTTTTCGCCATTTTCTCAAAACTTACGTTTTTAAAACGTCCCTCTGAAGGTTTCGTTAATAGAGGGACGCCCTATTGGAATTGATCCAGGTGGTAGGGGACAACCCAAGCATGGTTGGGGTGGGGGGGGAAGAGTTCCAGTCATGCAGCATGATCTTATGAGCCAATTTTCGTAAATTATCGTATTGTATAATGTTGAATTGTTTTGAAATTTGAGCTTTTTGAGTGCCAGTAAGTTTGAGTGCAACTATTAATTTTATGGCAAAAAACGCATTCTAAATAATAATCTCCAGTTCAAATAGAAGTGTTGGAATTTTTAGCATACATAACATACACCAAAGTCGTCGGTATGCATTTTTCTAATGTATACTTGACAAACGGGAGAAAAACGCTACAAAATATTACTCAAAGGTAGATTTATTTATATAATTACTGTATTAGATAACTTTTCTGCACAGATCACCTGTATATAAGTCTTACGAGACTCGTGTATAGAACGTCCCGGCTAAATTTCCAACACTTATCTCCCCGGTGGGGTGTGTCAAACCCCAACTTTGAAAAATGTTAGAAAATTCAAAAATAACTTACACTTGAATCAAATTTTATTTTTATTCTGTTATCAAGAGTGTGAAGAAACATGAAGTAGGTACCTACCTAAACTCATGACGAAAAAAGTACCTAATAGTAAGGCAAACCTCACGCTCTGAAGAAAAAAATAATAGCAGAAAGGTACCTCATTGTAACAGAATTTCAATATAAAATTCGCACATTTTCATTTAAAAACAAAAATAAATAAATATATAAAATCTACAAAACAATTTTCTGAGATTAGTTTGATACTACTTACAAATCCCAATAACTAGAACGAAAAGGTAACATAAAATTGGCACCAAGCAATAGGCTCAACATTCTCAACACTTGAAAGATCTATCAGAAGGAACATCGAACTAGTTTCTCCAAAACTGACACTTTTGACGCTTCTTCATCGGAGGCAACTTCTTGTAACTCGACATTATCTTCCGTGTTTCAATTTTCTCCACCAAAATATACATTTTCTTCCTCCAACTGTTCGAACATGGATCTATTGTTTTCAGGATCCGAAAACTTACGTTTTTCAGCCATATCTAACGATGAGCCAATAACAGAACTGTGGGAACGCCCAAAAAAATAACACTTGCTATAGAGAAAATCACTAGCGGTTAACTGCCCTGTGGGGTTTGTCAAACCTCAGGCACAAGAAAGTACTACACTACACAGAAGTCTTGAACTGGAAAAAGGCTGAAGCCTTTAGCGAAGAAGTGGGGGGTGATATAGAAGGGGGCGAGAAGAGCCAGACGTGCGGGATTGAACATGATAAACTGACTTCAAATCGCGATTGGGTTTTGACAAACCCCACGGGGCATTCCAGGGTTAACTTATTAGAAAACTGAATAAGATCAGTGCGAATCAACCTACTGTGCCAAAGGAGCGCAGCCATGCGATAAATCAAGCCCTGTTACCACTTATGAAATCTTGGTTGACAGTAATCAAAGATAAGATTGCAAACAACCATGCAACGAACCGATACAAGGAAGGTATGAGCCACACCCTGTTTGGCAGACGGTTTGAAGCGACTTTCGGTACACAATCTCAATGCAGCTGTTCTGAGATTAGTCAAGTAAGTAGTATAAGGTATTTGGGTGTTGCGATCGACCAAAATTTAAAGTGGGGTATTCATGGTTGCTGCTTGATAAATAGAATGAGAAAACTGATCTATATCTTCAAGGAAGCAAGCCATTTCTTGTCACTACGTGCAAATTTCGTGTATTTCGCGCTTGCACAATCTATGATGGTGTATGGGGTTGGAGGATGGGGTCGGGTGTGGAGTATCGCTCATCCTCCATCTACATCCAGCAAAAGTTGCTGATAGAGATTCTACTAAAAAGAAAAAAGTTACACAACTGAATTGTTCTTTGTTGATTTTAAAGTGAACACAATCAGTCAATTAATTTGTAGACTAACCTTAATCAAAACTTTTAAAGATATATTAAAGAAGGGATTCGGTATTCCGAACGGGAACCACAACTAGAGAGAGAATTAAACTACCATTTCGTCTAACAAGTATAGTGGACAAATCTTGTTTGACTACCAAGGAAATGAAATGTTTGATAAACTACCTGTGGTAATAAGAAATTAAGAATCATTAAATAATTTTAAGAATAGAATAAAAGAATATATAATTGATGAAACGAAAAGCTGCACAATAAGTGAACACAAGTAAAGGAACAATATATACTCTGTATTTTCTCACTAAAATAATAGAATTAGGCTGCATACACTCAACAACTCAATCATGAGATATCATGGTTATTAAGTGATGAATGTCTGGAAAGTGACTCCTACCTTCAGCGCAAGTACGAAAGTACTCAAAGAGGGAGTGTAGACGAGGATTTAGATGGCAAAACTGTTGTATGTTCGGAAGTGATGTGATCTTTGTTTTTTTCGTACCTTTTGGTTTATTATTCCCAATAATAAGCCTATGTGATCGTATAGCAAAAAAAATTTCATAACCCCCCCCCCCCCCCCTCAAACTTTGTCACTTTACGTTTCAAGGTGCGTAGAATCCAAATTTGAAATGTCCGTCCGCCGTTCGCCGTCCGGGCCATAAAAGGCCCAAGAATTGACTTTCGCACATAGACTCCATTTGGGGTCTAGTTGGTCCTAACGTTTAATCATCCCGATCGCTTTACTCGCATAGATGCTATGGGCCAAAAACGGGCGAAAAAGTGTCTTTTTCGAGGCTTTGAGTGTTAGACTGACGTGTTAAAACTCCAACCTGCTCAACCACAACTGCGCAAGCTAATATTCTACGGTTAGGATAATAATGGGCAGTAGAACTTCGCAACAGAACACTTTAGGACCAGATCGTGCACGACCACAACTGCACGAACTAATAATTATTATTCCCATGTTAGGACAAAATTCACTCATCTCAAAATGCACAACTTTCAAATGAATAAACGTTTTTTTCTAGGTCATATTTTTGTGTTAATACTAATGCTTTGCCTACGCATATTTAATAACAAATCCTCTCGACTTTTCGTACGTACTTAGATAATGATATTATTAAGGCAATGATTATTTGAATAGATAGGAGCTCAAATCGGGAAATATAAACATACGTATATAATTATGGAAGTATAGGTTGTGGCAACTCGAAATAGGACACGCCAAGGAGTCTGGACGGGCCTTATGACGTACGCAAGCCAACTAAAACTACGATCATACTCAATTGAAAAAATAATAAACCTTTGTGAAATAATTTGCAGCGTTTTTCTTATTTTTTCCTAATGCGTTATCATATGTCTTGTAATAAATAAATAAAAATATGTAGGCACATTTCTCAGGAAATTCGCTCCGAGTAAAATGAGGTTGAAACACAACAAAACCAAGTATTCATGTGAAGATAATGGTTGTAAAAGATGAACATTACCCTCAAATGTTTGAAACAATTTCAAATAAGTATATAATAAACCTCAAAACCTATTTATGAGTCACGTTACACCCTAGTAAATCCGACACGGTTATGTACCTACAATCACATAATACACCCACATAATATTTTGATGATGTGGGCAAGAGTAAAATGTTGTTGATCTCACTCTGGTATGTTGTGTGTTTGTGATAAAAGCATTCGTAAAAAGCTCCTATTAAAAGAACGGGATAACTAATTTGGAACGGGTTCAAAAGGGCGAGCCAACTCATGCAGACTTCCACTTCAATTGGATAAGTAGAGATACAGCCCAGTTTCAATATCATACTTTTCTTTTATTGCGCATACTGCTCAAGGAAAATGTCTGTCTCTGCGGTTTTCTTTCATTCGTAAACAGAATAATTCAAGGGGGGTCCGTCGTGTGGACGGTGAATGTGCGAGAACGGTAAAGTGGTAGCCGATTTGACAATTTGGCACGAGCGCTGTTATTTTTTTCCCTTTCCTCAAGCTTGGAACGTTGACAAGATTTTGGAGTTATTCAAATAACCGTGTTGAGGTAGTCTCTAAGTTCGTACTGTTTGTATACGGGATACGTTGCAACTTGCGAAAAAGAAAAAAAATGAATGATGCAAATCAATTCACAACGGTTTACTATTTCAGTATTATACAATAACCCACAAAGGCGTGTATTCTTATCAAAATTGGCTTACTTCTTTCTACTTAATCATTGAAAATTTACAATACTGTGCCAAATTTAAAAAGAGACACATTTATTTGCATGACCAGCAGAGCATATCGTAAAAAATGATTCTAAAAAAACTACGAGAAATAACAACCATTGCGAGAAACCAACAACTAACAGATGATTTGCAGTGTTGTGAATCGCAAACTCGGCAGGAGTTCTTCGTGGTGTCACTGCTAATTTCGTTCGGGGCTCTTACCTTAACTGGTCGTCATTTTATAGGGACACGCTTGTTAATTTCTGATGATTTCATTGAGCTGGTGTTTCGATGATTTGATTCATAGCAGGTGATCCGAATATTGCGAGAACGGTTTGATTTGTGAAGTGGTTAAATCATTTCAATAGCTAATTTCTATACTTTACACTCTAGGAACCTGTAATTTCGTATGTAGCCTCTTTAGGACATTTACTTGACGATGCCCAGGGTCCGGATCAGATGAGTGGCTCTTAGAGCTTGCATACGAGTCTGCAACACATACAAGTCTGCAACTACAGACGTAAAATGTCCCAATGTGTTGCTGACTCGTATGCAAGCGTTTGTGATGACTATCTTTGTATAGATTTATGCATAAATTTGGGCACAATTTTTCAAAACCCTCCATAAAAATCCATTTTGAAAGGATCCCTGGATTTCTCATGATTTTAACGTACAACCATGCCGTTGCTGGGGAAATAAAACTTCTTTAGTGTTTATGGGACAACAATTTTATGGGATTTATCACGTATTTCTTTCGTACTTGTTCTTCTATTTATGTTGTATTTTTATATTTCTTTATGTTATAAATGGATATAGTAAACAATGCCGCTTGTTTTGATGTCACTTGGTTGAGAAGTTAATCTTGGCAATAGTAATTGTAGACACGCACCATAACAGAAAATTACCTACCTAGGTAATTCCTTCTAATCTCGATTCTATTTGTCGTATGAAGCTCCTGAAAAATTTGTTTTTTTGACATGGATATGTCTTTGCTCTGGGGGGTCAACCAAAAATGTTCGTCACGCAAAAGTTGATGTCACAATTTCTAATGATAGTAATGATGTTCACGTACAACCCAGCCGTTGCTAGGGGAATGGAACTTCCGCAGTTTTCATTGCACAGAAATCGTTCGCCACTCGTTGGAAAGCGCTTCATTTATGTGATAAATGTTCACATCTCAAGCAACCAATTTCCCCCTTCTTACGTATCTGGCTACATTCCTAAACTAAGTTGATTGGACTATAAACAATTTTAATAAGCCGGTTACAATATTCTTAACGTAAAGCAATAGCATCATTACTCCACTCCTTAGGAAACATTTTCATCTCTTGACAACAGTCAAGTGTTAACAACAACTCATTGTAGTGGCCTTGTTGGTCTCTCCACAGTTAGGTACTTTCAACATTTCTATAAGTAAACCGTTGTTTTGTTGGAATTAGTCGGGATGAGGCCCAGAGAAAATAAATGAAATTATTTCATTTATTGTTTTATTTGATAACCGGCTGGAGGAGCTAAAAAAATGAAAAATCAGGCTATCATGAACATAAAAATGATAGCGCCTGTATTGGAGAAATAACTTTAATAGTATGTATAGTATGCTTATTGTGTCTCCAAGAATAACAGAATAAATTCTTTATCCTACATTTCGTCGCCTACAGTCCAAAGTTAAAGGATTTGTTTACAACTCTCGAGGACAACCGTTATGAAATCCCCAATCAAAGACATATCCATGTAACATGGTATCTGCTTGTAAAGCAGATAGTGGAACTCGTTTACGAGTTATGTGTCTGGATTTTTTTTACTTGGTCCCTTCTGCCAGGCATGTTCCATGTTTCTTGACTTTTAGCCACGGGCTCTAAGTAATTAACATCCCCCCCCCCCCCTCCTGCGGTTTTTTTTTTTTTTTTTTTTTTCTTATCTCCAGCGGTAAAACATATCCATGTCAATACTAATTTTACGTCTGCGTATTTGTAGCGCGACAATGCAGTCGCTAAGAAAATCCATGAGACCATCTTTCAATCAGGTCCTTTCGTTAGTCTTGTTTACCCATTTCGCTCAAACAAAGCTCGTAAAGTTATAAAGAGCGTTTGGTTTTTATTCAACTCTTGAAGCTTCGGCCAAGATCAGCGAGTTCAGAAGGATAAAGATAAGATAACTCTGTCGATACTGGGTCGAATTAATCTGCGTTACTCTTTATGCATCGTGGTTGAATGCAAAAACGGCCAAAACTAGTTGAAGGGAAGGTTTGAACATGGTAAATTATTCATTTTTCAGGCAATGACAAAATGATACTGCAGTAATAACTAAAATTGTATAAAAATTAACATGTTTATAAGATTTTATATAGAGGTTTCAATTCCCTAGCAACGGCTTGGTTGTAAGTGAAAATCAAAAGAAAACAGCGTGACGTTTTTTCTTCGTGTAACAAAATTTCCGGTTGACCCGTCGACTAAGACATTTTCAATGTCAAAGTATAAATTTAACGATTTTGTATCCATTTTTAGTGATTTTTTAAAGTACAACATTTTTTGAAATTTGACCAATTTAATTTAATTAATGTGCTCAAAAAGTGCTGGCCAACGAACTTAACCTTTCGTTTAAAAAGCTTGATTTTTTGGCGCAAGAACGGAATTTTTATCTCAATCCTAAAGAGAGTTATCATCTGGAATTACATATATATATATATATATATATATATATATATATATATATGAAAAAGCGTTAGGCACTAGGATTCGTTTCAGAATGCCTCAAAACGCATTTCGATTAAGAAATTTTTCAAAAATTTTGATTTTAAAATGTTCCGAGCCATAGCAATAGCTTCTTTTTCTACGAAAATTCGCTAATGATGCGTTACACGGATGAATCAAAAGATGTATCCATCTAGGATGTATCGTACATTTGATCAAGTCTCTGAGGAACATAGCAATAGCTACATTTTCGCAAATTCGCTGAAAGTTGAGGAAGAAAAATGCCTAAGTGAATTAGCATTACCAGATAGTTGGACAAAATACACTAAGGAATCGATGGATGCTGTTAAAACCAATGTCCTGAAGGAACTAATCACGACTGACGTTTTTTGCATAAGTAGTCTCCACAGATAACATTCTTAAATGAATATATATAAGAAAGGCGCCATTTTTAGAACAGCTATGTTACAGAAATTACAACACACATTGAAATCCTCTATATTAACGGGATAGGTATTTTGATATATTTATATCTCAGTGGAATCGAACAAGGAGCCGTAAACAATACAATTAGCACTCAGAAAAATAAGGTATGTGATATCTGAGGAAGGAAGTAGGTGTATCACTTAGGTTACCCAGGTTAGGTAGCATGTGTTACGTTTCTTGAAATAATTCACTAATTTATTAAATAATGCACCTAACCTTATTATAATTTGATCTTACTAATTGAAAATACAAGAATAACATGATATAATCTTTCTTATGGTATCCCCCTTGAACAAAAGCTGGGACCATACAATGGATCGAGTACACATAACATGTACATCAAACCAATAGAGGGCAAGAAAACCAAGAAAATAGTGTGGATAAATTGGTCAAAGCGAAGGAAATATATATAAATATATATACGAGGGTCATCCCAATAGTAAGTTTCCCTATTTTTGAAAAAATCGAAAAAATGCTTTATTGACTAAAATATTTACATGGTTGGAAAGCTGCAGACCTGAACTATTTTTCCACATAGTCGCCGAGTCGTTCCTGGCACTTTGCATACCGTGTGGCGAGTTTTTGTAAGCCAACAGCATACTAGTTTTTGTCCAATCCGCGCAGCCACTCGTTGACGGCGCCCTCGACTTCTGCGTCACTGGAAAATCGCTGGCCTCCCAAAAAAGTTTTCAATGCCGGGAAAAGATGGTAATCACTCGGGGCGAGGTCTGGAGAGTACGGTGGGTGGGGGAAAACCTCCCATTCAAATTTTCTGAGCAATTCCTGGGTCAAATTTGCGGAATGTGGCCTTGCGTTGTCATGAAGAAGCAGCACTTTGCTCTTCAAAAGTCCGGGTCTTTTGGCTTTAATGTTTTTTCTCAGTTGTTCCAAGACTTCACTATATCTGGCAGCATTAATGGTCTCACCTTTAGGTAGGTAGTCAACCAACAGAACACCCTTGGAGTCCCAAAAAACCGTGGCCATAATCTTTCCAGCGGACGTCGCAATTTTGGCTTTTTTTGGTGCTCTTTTCTGGGGACTTTTCCAGACCATACTCCGTCTTTTTGACTCTGGGGTATTGTGGAAGACCCAAGTTTCATCCCCAGTCACTATTCGATCGTAAATGTCGTCATTTCAATCGCGGTAACCCCCTCCTTGGTCAGGAATTTGATCACAGAACGCACTTCACAATCGGACGAAATCGCAAGGGGGGCATCCATGTTTCTAACTGAATAGGTTATCAACGAACCGACACAGCGGCCTGAAACTTTTACAGGACTACCACTACATCCAAACAAAAAACTTGAGACCATCCGTAGGTTTCTATGACTTGTAGGTTTTAAAAAAAGTTTTTTTTTAAGAAAATAGGGAAACTCACTTTTGGGATGACCCTCGTATATATATATATATATATATATATATATATATATATGTATATATATATATATGACGGCTCCAGCGTGAGTAAACCCAAATCAATTAACATATTAACATTTTCCCCGAATTTGGAAGAAGAAAAAGCATATTTCTTTTTCCCAACTAGTGAAAAGCACATTCACTCTCCCAAATTTCACCGTCACAAAACCCCATTCGAAACATTTCGAATCAACCTTAATTTTCAAATCGTTCGAGAACGAACGTATCTCAAACAATAAGTCGCGAAGACTAAAACATTTTATCGTCAACTTGAAGGCATATCAAGTTGTCACCTCGTCACCTGACCCGCACGCAGACCGCTCTTGCTATCTGCACGTACACCCGCTTGCCTTATCAAGCCCTTTAAAAATCCTCCGTAATCTCTACCAAGTTCCCGGCTGGAAGAAGACGCTCTCGGATCTCTTACGACCGTCCTTCAGTTTACAAATAAGACATCTAATTTTAATTTTTCATTGTCTCATTTGCATGATTAATTAATGAATATTATTTGTATATTATAATTTTTGTATTACAGCTACAAACTAATCAATAACTGAAACCCACTCGAGTCGATTTATAAGACGAAATTTTCGTCTGAAAAGATAAATCAAAATTCCAAAACACAACAAAAAATTCCCTCACGCCAGCTTCCCCTGGCTTGATCTAACACTCTTTCCTAGAAATTTTCAAACGATACCCGAAATGGACGGAACTTCAGGAACCCAAAACGTTCAAATTCAACCGACTGACTATGTAGGAATTATTAACCACCAGACGGAACAGATAGGCCAACTGACCGCCCTAATACAGAATTTACTTGTAAACCAGGTGATTTCGCCTAGGGAACAGAGACCCACTAACAATGACTTACCCACTTTGAAAAAGGAACATTTGGACCTGATTCCGACCTTTAAAGGTTCCCCTGAAACACTAAATCATTTCTTGGAAATTACCCAACAAATCCACAATAAATTTTTCAACAACAATGACCCTCTAGACTTTCAAAATGTAATGATCATCAACGCAATTAAAGCTAAAATTGTATCCCCCGCCTCGGAAATTTATTATATGTAAAAATCTAAGTATATATATATATATATATATATATATATATTTTTTTTTTTTATTGTTTTATTTTAGCATTACAATTATGTTCACAGCCATGTTGTTAATATATACATGTAGTTACGTTATATTTTCATGTTAGAATTCCTTAAAAAATTATACGATCTCTGTAAATCAATAAATTATATTATGCTAGGATAAAGTTGTAATTGAAAATAATTGCGGTTATTTTTGATGCTGCTCTGAAAAAGTTTTCTCTATTCCCGTGTTACGTCGCACACTCCATTTGGATGCCCACACATGCTCGGCATTGAGGTAACTCTAGTTGTTGGATCCGGTATAAATATTGTTCGAAAATTCCGTAGTCAACCCTTAATCTGCATATTGTTGTTCCGAGACTTTTACTAACTGGTTTTTTTGAAGAACCATGGTATTTGCGGTGGGAAGTGTTGGATTTGTTAGTAGAACCGGGCATTTTGTGATTGATTATACGAGTATTATTGTCTCCATTTCTGTCTTTAATTTTTGGCAATTAATGGCTTCAGTTCCTCTGTCGTGGCCGGGGTATTCAATATTCGTCCTGTTGCCGCTCCATATTTGGCTAATTGATCCACCTTTCATTTGCAAACAATCCTGCATGAGCTTTCACCCATACAAACTTTTTTTATTGTTCTTCGCTTATTTTAAGGAGTCTTAGTAGTCGGCCAATTAAGTTGTTCTTCACTCTTCCTATGTTGATTGTTTTGAGAAGCTGTATGGTGCTGAGTGAGTCCTTGCAAATCAGAAAGATACCACCGTTTCCATACGAATATGTTGAATATTTCCTTAGGAAATTCGAATATTTCTATAAGAAATATGTTGAAAGGGGCAATATATTCATAATACAGAGTCAAAAATAGAATATTGATAATTTTAGTAGACGTGAACTGTCACTTTATCTTTCAAGTGGGAATGAAACATGAGATTTGTATAATTAAATTGTCGGTTCGTGCTTGGGTTGTAATAAGTGTACTTTACATACCTAATTTAATTGTTGTATATAGTCGGGATTCGGCCCAAGGAGAAAGAAATAATTACAAAATCTTTGTAATCATTGTAATGACGTTTCGGCCACCATTCTGTGACCATCATCAGATAGGCTATAAACGACAAAACACCTGGTAAACTACCATGATTTTCAAACATATTGCGCTATAACACTAAGCTAAAATTAATGTTTAGGTTGGTTAGGTTCAGGAGCTTTTTTTTTAACTCTTTCTTTTAACTTCGATTCTCTTCTTGAGCTCTTGCTTTCTTACTTGAGACAAAATTTCAGATCGATTTTTAACCCACTTCCCGATATCCAATCGATCTGAAATTTTGCACACGAGTTCATGCTGGCGTACATTTTAATTTATCAAATTTTCGCGAAGAAAAAGTTAGTTATACTATAAATTTTCGAAAATTTGAAATTTAATATGGGAAACCTCACAAGTGTTTTTATGTATGTATATATATATATATATATATATATATATATATATATATATATATATATATATATATATATATATATATATATCCCACTAAATATACTATATATACTAAATATACGAACTCTCCACTCAATGTTTAAATTACCTGTTCAACGTGATGGTAAATTAGAAATACTACCAAATTTGAATGTTCAACAATGAATACATGTCTTATCTTATATCCCACTAAATATACTATATACTATTGAACGTCTGCATAAAATGACAACGAATCTAGGTGTGCATATATAGGTGGGCCCTTTATGTACCTATGAAGTAACTCGGACAATTACCCAACATATGACTTGCTATCGCTGGTTTTAATTAATAAAATTGATAGGTATATTTTCTTCGAAGGACCACTGGAATACCAGAGAGATATTATGGTAGTGCAATAAAACTGTAACAATTATTCCAATGAATAAATAATATAATTGAAAGACAGACAAAGTTTGTATAATGGAAATCTAAACGCAGTGGCCACTGAACCTACTGATGTCATTGACAATAAGGAATATAAATTATATGGTTGATTGGGCTGTAAATAGTTCATATACTACCTAATTAATTGTTGATAATTGTAGGTGAAAAAGTAGGTAGGTACGAAGGCCCTTGAGAATCCAAGAGGTAGGTAGATAGGTGGAGAAGAAGGGGTTGATATCCTGGTTCTTAAATTCAATACAATTATGGTGAGTGTGACCACCAAAACTGTAATTATGATGATTTCTCCCTTATTGTCAGAGGAGATGGTAATATGGTAAGATCTTACCGGTTTCAATCCAGTTAGGGAACAGGATCCAGGTAACCCAAGTCTGGGGGTTGTTTCCTCAAACAATCCGCATCTTTCCAGCGAGTATTTGGTAACTGCACCGAAGTCTGCACGTCGTGAACGAAGCAAAACAAAAAGGACTTGCGGATGGGTCAGAGCCGGCCGGCATTTACTTTTGAAAAAGCGAGGATAAAAACGTTAAGATAGATCAGTTTTCGACGTGGCGAGAAGTTGTAATAATGGCGATCCGTGAGAACAAAGGAATGATGCGTAGCAACACGTGTAAAACTTTTTTCCTACAAATAACACTGAACTAAATTTTAATAAATAAATAAACATCTAACAAAAATTCTAACATAGAATAATAACAAGAACACTAGGAAATTACCAAAAATCCCATTTGAATAAGGAATTTTAGCACAAGTGACCTATAACAATCCATATCATGGAATAATTAGGTTGGCCTCACTGATGTTATCAATGGGGAGTCAGCTGAGAGAATGAATGATACCTGTTATCGGCAGAAATTATATAGATCGAGATAGGTATTGATTTATTGTTGAAATGATGGAAATTACTGAAGAACTATTGCAATTAAAGTGAAAACTAGAGCTTCGTTCTTAGTGCGCGTTCTGCGAGTTCAGAACGGTTCTGGGCAAGCGCAGTAGAGTTTTGTCGTTCGCAGTGCCAGAACGCCCAGTTCCGGAACGCCAAGAACGCCGAGTTCTGCGTTCGCAGTGTTTTGCGAACCCAGTTCCGAACGGTTCTGATAGTTCCCGTTTTTTTTCGGAACTGTGAGAACTCGAACGCAAGGACGTAGTTAACGCATGCGCATTTCACTATTTTTCGGATCTCGTGGAGTAAACAACTTTCTTCTTCATCGACTTTATTCATTAAACAACTTTATTCTCGTTTTATTTCGCTCGCTTATAACCTAATTTCAGCTTCATTGATTATAACTAGTCTCTATACGTTAGCAAACTAGGTATTCTAAATAATTCGAAATGTCAACTAGCTCGTCAAGTTCAGATAGTGATAATTTCGATGATGGTATTCCGTGGTTTGTAGACGATGAGGACGAGATCGAAGTTATAGTTGGATCTCGTCTACATCCAAGAAACTCAATTTTTTTTGAGAAAATTGTGCCAAGGTTTGACGACGAAGAGTTCGTTTACCATTTTCAAATAAGCCGTGGGCTCGCGGAAGAGTTAGCCCACCGTTTTCAGGCCAGCACCCTCTACCATTACCACTTCGGTCCTTATGGCAAGGTATTTCAAAAAAAAGTTCCAGTCATGAAGAATGATCATACGAGCGAATTCTCGTAAATTATCTTAGTACCTATATTACGTTAGGTACATAGTTTTGAAATTAGAACACTTTGAAATCGTTATAACCAACTTTATGGCAACAAAATTCGATCTGAATAATAATCTGCGACTCAAAAAAGATTTGGAAATTTTAGCTTTTTTAGGGAGCTTTTATCGATTTTCAGCAAATAACAATGAAATTTCAGTAATAAAGGGATTTTTATCTCAATCCTAAGGATAGTTATCTTCTGGAATGACAAATATTCGAAAAGGGAGCACTGGAAGGTAACACGCGTTGAGTGAGGTTACAAACAACACAGGTAATTCCACTGACAAGTTCTGAAATCGTTCGCAGTGCAGAACGCAGTTCCACAAGTTCCGGAACTCCCCGGGATTTTCCGTCCCAGTTCTGATGAGTTCGAGAACTGTTAGAACGCGCACTGAGAACGAACCTTAGGAAAAGTGGATGCGGAACGGAATGTGTGGAAGAAGGAAGGTTGATTTATGTGATGGTGTTTGTTGCTGACATCGGAGTTGCGAATTCCAGGTAACAAGGGTTTTGTTCTTGTACACTAGGATCAATAAAATATTAAATGATTTTCCTTGTCAATTTAATTTAAGTTATTATCAATGTGATTTTGAAACAATGTGATTTTGTTTCAATTTACTGTTGCCAAGAAACTAACAAATATTGAAACAACAATAAAATTAACCAAGAACTTGAGAAAAAGAAAGAGTTACATTAAAACCTTGTTTTCATGGGTTCCTTTTTTATTTAACTCCATGATGGTTTTTTTTCCTCTCCTTCTTGGCTTCATGTAGGTTTCTATTGTCCACCCTGCTTGTGTGGTTCTCTCCTATTTGTAATAATGAGTAATGGAGGCCAAATGTTAAACATTAGCTTTTATATATTTTTTCCTCTTTGTTTTTGCAATTGGTTTTTGTCTTATGCATCTTATTTTTGGCCCTTTAAAATTGCTAACCAAAATATTGTTTCTCAATACTGAAAGTTTGTTATCTCTTGTTATGTTGACTTCTTTTGGTTGACTCTTACTTGGTAGGTCTACAACTATGGCCTTTCTTCATAGTTCCATATTTTTTGTTCAGTTTTTTCTTGTTGTTTTAGATTTCCCCAAATGAAATTGTTTTGGCTCTAGCCTAGATTGTTGGCTCCAGCAATTTTATGAGGTTTATAAAACCTCCTGTTTTTGACACTTGTCCTCTTTGAGGACAAAGCTATTAAGCAAGTCCGTGTTTTCAACTCTTCCAACCTTAACATTAGTTTTTGCTTAGTGTTATAGCGCATTATGTTTGCGAATCACGGTAGTTTACCAGGTTTTTTGTTGTTTATAGCCTATCTGATGATGGTCACAGAATGGTGACCGAAACGTCATTACAATGATTAGGAAGATTTTGTAATTATTTCTTTCTCCTTGGGTCGAATCCCGACTATATACAACTATGGACAACATCACGACCGACAACAACACCTCTATCACTTATTTAAGATCTAAAACGGTATAGCATCACCTCCTCTAGGTTTAGAAGTCATTTCTTGTCGAAATAGCTATCTTGAGGTGACATTGGAATTACCCGTATTGCACGCGACCGATTAGCTTCCATTAGTTATTACTGGTGTTTGATATTGATTCTGTTTGATTGGGGTTCGATGCTTGGCACGGCGCTGGGGCTCTACCCCGCCGTCACAACCTGTAGGTCGTGCATTTTCTTGCATATCTGCCCCTGAAACTACGTTCATGCTTGACCACAATTCGCTATAGTGCGACTTTGAACAGATTCGGAACAGAACACAACATATCTAGTTCGTTGGAACTGAATATTGATAGGGGCGTGTAGCTGTTAGTAGATTTTTAGGGACTCAGAAGACTACCCGAATTTTAAAACTGTTGACTCAATGCTTTTAAATTCTTTTCAATGGTATGCTAGCGCAGCGGTTCTCAAAGTGGCTGGCGCGACCCTCAAGGTATAAAATTAATTAAAATTAAATATCAATATCCTTTATTTCTCAGGCTTACAATGAAACCCTTGAGATGCCTTAATTTTGGTATAAGCATTGTCAAAATAACGGTACCTGGGGCATGAAGGTTCCTCAGTTTTGTTTGATGAACAACATCCTTATTCATAGTCGTTCTGTGACACAAGTTTTCTACCAAAACTAGCTTACATGACAGTCATTTTTGAGAAGCTGAATATCCTGAACATGTCTTTATAGAAGAAAGTGCTAACATTTTCTAGTGGACTGAAAAAGTTGAAGGTTTTGTGAAGAAGCTTAGCTTGTATGAGTCTGCGATTAAAGTGGACAATTCTGAGGTGTTTCCAGTTCTTAAAGCTATGGCTGAAGAATCAGAACTCAATGCATTCCTTCTACTGAGAAAACGTGCTTTCTAAATCACATGAACATACTCAAGTCTCGTTTTGCACAGTATTTTGATGATGATCTAGATGAGATGAGATGATAAATCCATTCAAAGCCAAAGTTGGAGAATTGCTCCCTACCAGTGGAAGATAAAGGAAACCCCATTGACATCCAAACTGACGCTGCCTTGCAAATGGAGTTTAAAAAGTGTTCCCTTACCAATTTTAGGACCAGCGTCCACAAAGAACCCCTTTTGTTAGTTTAATTGCTTATAAAAGTACTGAACCCCTTTGCTACCTCTTATTTATGAGAAAGTAGTTTTTCAACTCTTAGCGGCCATGAAGTGTAAATATATATCGTTCGCGATTAGGTGTGACCTTTGATTATAAGTATTATGGAGAGCTATTAGTATCAGTTGAGTCGTCAAACCATAGATGCCGCTTTTTTCACGATGGACCAGGTAAAATACGCGACTTTCAAGATGGCCGTACACCCATCAGCTGATGTCATATGAGATGTTAATCGTCAATACTAAGTTCTGTGGTACCTATTATAATTTTCTATAAATCGTTTTCGAATATACTTACCTACTCAAATAGTTTTTACAATAGAATTTCTATTTTGTCCAACTCTCTACCTCTGTGTCTACGTCTATGTCTGGAATGACACACATAAATATCTAGGTTTGTTCCAGCATAAAAGATACAAATTAGTTTGTACCTGAATTCCCATTTGAACAATGGAATTTCTAGTTTGTCCAACTCTCGTATTCCAATTCGTCCCACTACATTACTCCGTTACCTAACCAATTCTTCATTTCCTTTTACCAATCGGTCTGACTCGCAAATGAAATGGCGACCAATTGGCACAATTTGGCAACCCCCAGAGCCCAAAGCTTCGCATTACGTTCAATAGAGATTCGAAACACGCGTAGCTAATTCTAGCGTTCTCTGGGTGTTCGCTCGCGATGCATTCCGAGTACCTCCAGCTTCTATCGCGGGAGCTTGGAGCAAGTTGTATAAATTCGCGGAGGACGTTTGCTGACTATAAATGACGCTGATCACAGCGATCTCCACAACGCCCGAGGAATGTATCCTTACAGAAAACATTGCTCTCAGGATGTTTGTAGTAATTTCCATTTGCTACAATGAAGTTTTTTGGTATTTAAAGTACTCGTAATTATTTTTCCGATTTCGGGGAAGTAAAAACGCGGCACATTATTACACGATGGTTTAACACTTATGTATTAGATAGATTGAATTTCTACGCAGATCACTGATCTATTATTATTACAACTAGTTATTAATATTCATTGTAATTTATTATTATTATCATCATTATTGTATTATTAAACTAGGTTATTAGACCTAGGCACCTTTCGAGGGGAAATTGATGAAATTAAATTAAACACCCACACATTACAAGTCCAGTCCGTCTAGTCCTAGATGTCTAGGTATAGTACTGCATTAGAATCTAAATAGGCATATCGGCAGTGACGTCTGAACATTTATGATATAAATTGAATCAGCTACGTATGCTTCACGAGTCCATATACCCAATTTCAGTCTTCAGGTCAGTTTAATAATAAACTCGATTTCTTGAAGTGAGAATCTCATGGGAATAATATCAGTTGATACGTTCGTCGGAGTTTATAAGGATACTAGAGGCCTGTTAGGGCTTGGGAAGCCCTAATCTAGTTCGTATAACAGTAGTACCTAACAGGAACTCAGCACATTATAGTAACGATATAAGTCCTACCTATTTATATATATTTTAGTAACTACACTACGTTTCTTACTTACCGTGGCAACTGTTGTTACTGCCACAGCCTAATAAACAGAGAGTCTCCCTATCAAATGTCAACTTCCTACAGTGAACAGGAAAGAATTTAGCTCACTCAGCTGATCAGAAAAGACCCCATCACTTCACTCGTCTCTTAACGTCCCAGAGAGTCTCCCTATCAAATTTCAACTTCCTACAGTTCATTCGGAATTATATATAAAGTCCGCTAAGTTCTTCAGTTTCAATTTCTTCGTTCAGAAATAACTCTCCCAGATGTTAGTAACTACACTACGTTTCTTACTTACCGTGAATTGATGGCAACTGTTGTTACCGCCACCAACTCTCGTTGATAAGGACCGCCTAGAACACGATCAAGGCGGGTATAGAGACGAACGGCGACACTTTTGCAACAAACTTGGGGCCGTGCTGATTCGAATGAGCGGTCTAACACTAAAATTGGACCGCGAAATTCTTCACAATTTCAAAGACCGTTCGGAATTATATATAAAGATAAAGTCCGCTAAGTTCTTCAGTTTCAATTTCTTCGTTCAGAAATAACTCTCCCAGATGTTAGTAACTACACTACGTTTCTTACTTACCGTGAATTGATGGCAACTGTTGTTACCGCCACAGCCTAATAAACAACTCTCGTTGATAAGGACCGCCTAGAACACGATCAAGGCGGGTATAGAGACGAACGGCGACACTTTTGCAACAAACTTGGGGCCGTGCTGATTCGAATGAGCGGTCTAACACTAAAATCGGACCGCGAAATTCTTCACAATTTCAAAGACCGTTCGGAATTATATATAAAGATAAGGTGATTTGTACCCTACCCTCGTTCTCACTCACACTTTTGTTGTTCATATTTTTTCCTGTAAGAAATCTTGCCTTTAGGGGGAGCAAACGGATAATCGCACTGCTTGCTCGCACAAGTTTGGCCCTTTAGTTTCGAAAATAAGCTTAGGAGATGAGTGATTATGTTTTAAATTTGATCCCCCTTCCCCAATTAAATCGTGGGTTATCTTGAAAAATGACCTTCTATAAACGTCTGATTCCGTGGTGTTTCTACGAATCCCGTGAGGGCTTGCATTATTTTATTTGTTTATTTTTCAGTTTAATCGTGTACAGGGGGTACGGAGGGGCCGCCTTTGAGAGGAGTTTTGTAAAATAAAGTTTGTGTGTGTGTGTGTGTCCACAATTCTCAACCGATTTTCGAGCTTATTTCTCGCTTCGATCCCAATTTCAGTCTAGTTGTGCAGCAAACCCTGCACATTTTGAATTCCACAATGGAAGAGGAAGAATAGAGAGGGTAAAGCCGGAAAACGACGTGTTTTTTTTCGACAAATTTTGTCGGCGTCACCCAGACTAAACTAAAATTCTCAACCGATTTTTGTGATTCTTATTTTGTTCCATTAAGAATTCAATTTAGTTTTGGGTCGTGTATCAGGAATTTCAAATTTCATAATAAAGGGTGTGAATGGAGGGGATAAGTATTAAATCAATATGTTTTAACTAATATCGGCAGATTTTCGTGATTATTTTTTTGTTCAACTAGGAATTTGATCTAGTTTTGGGAGGTATATCAGAATTTTCAAACTTCATTGTGAAAGGGGGTGAATGGAGGGGTTAATAGTAATAAATCATGATGTTTTAACTATTCTCATCAGATGTTCCTGATTTTTCTAAATTCCATTATGAATCTGGTCTAGTTTTGGAAAATATGTCAGGAGTTTCAAATTTTGTACTAGAAATTTGCTGTCGGTGGAGGGAATAAATGGGGGGGTTAATTCGGAGAAGTCATTTTAATTATTTTAACTCACCAATTTTACATAAAATCCATTCATATTAATGTCCCTATATTGCGTGCGTTACTTACCAATATGTTTCGATTTGGCAACACTGTGCCGTAGAGAGTCATTAGGTTCAACGTTATTCTCGGCATGTACCCGGAGATTGGCTGCACTTAATCTGAATAAGCGGCACTTGATGGTGACGCCGTGGGACCAAGGAGGACAGTTTGTGTGATTGGGGTGGCCGGTGGTACGGGATTATTAACTTAATTCACAGGTCAATTGGCTTGTTCCTGCCTTCGGTTTTGACCGCCGACCGCTCAGGAGAATACATACGCTCCTACAATATCATTCTTGCTGACGTCCTTGGAAGCGTTTCGTGTAATACGCGTTTCAAAAGGGTCTGCCAAGTGAGGTTGGCAGTTTTGCTTCCTCACACATCTTAGCGACGACATAAAATACTAGTTTCTACGTATTTTTTCACGCTGAATCGAATGGTTCCTAACACGCGCAGATCACTCCAACTCCGTTACAACCGATTTTACTCTTTAACTAACTAGTTTTACCCTTAAAAGCAAATAAAATTGAGCATAAAAAATATGCTTAAAACTAGTTAGTTAAAGTGTAAAACTCGGTTGTAACGGAGTTGGAGAGATCTGCGAGTGTTAGGTACCATCCGATGTAGCGAGAAAAAATACGTAGAAACTGACCCCAATGTTAACTGGGACACCCTGTACAGGGTTCACTTTTATGCGCACCACCAGCTAGGCTTCGATTCTACTACTAATTTGTGACCGTTTTTGTCCTATATCATGTAAAATTTTTAATTGACGCTAAAGACCACTTTTTTCACTATTAAGATATTTTCCTCGCGTTCTCGACTAAAACTATCGTAACTATTTTATATGCGGTTATTCATTCGACGCGGCTGTGCGCTCCCTTTCCGCTACCAATTGTGATTTTAAGGCAAGATGATAAATCGAGCTGCGAACGTAATCCGATTCGATTGAGCGTCCTTTAAATAACTAAAACGAATATTTATTACGGTTTTTCGATGTACCGTTCTCAAGTTTTTGAAGATATCATCATTGTACTTCGTCGGTTACAACAGATCATCTAAAAGGGTTTCAATCGATTCTATGTGACAGAAAACTCGGTTTTTGATGATTTGACAATGACTGACTTCAGAGACGATGACGTCGTATTATCCTCAAGGACAACTTTCAATGCTTTTATAATGGCTTCATTCGATTCTGTGTGGCGATATCCATTGAAGACGACACCAAACTCGATTTTCGGTTGATTTGACGATTTAACTCGAGTAGGGCATCTTGGTGGGAGTGCTCCGTGGTATCACCACCCGTGGTATCAGCACTTCCTTTCATCCCTTTCTCCCTACTTCTTCAGTTTCCTTGATCCCAAGGGCAGGCGTCAGGTAAACCTGGGCGTCCTCTCCACTCTTTCAGTTAGTTTTTCCGTTTCATTCAATGCTGTGCACCCTCCGCCTTTGAGAGGAAAAAAGTGTGTGTAATTCCATACGATTTTCCCAAACTGGCTGTGTTCTTAGTTCAGTGAAATAGTCCAACTTGATTTATTTATTATGGATATGATAAATGCATCACATTTTGAAGAATAATTGACACTCTTGTGCAACCTTTTGCAAATAGATAGTTGAAGGTCTCTCCTACCCCATTAATTAAAATTGAATAATCCATTTCCTTTTTTTGAGATTATAATATATCGCAATATGTGTCAATATCTCCTAATTGGTAGCTGATTAGAGAAAAATGGGCATCATTTCTGGTTGAGAAACATCAAAAATATGAAGAACCAGGTCTAAACTTAATGGTACCAAATTACTTGTTGAGCAGTATTTTAGAGAAATGGGAAATTTCGTATATCAGTACACATAAACTGTACAGCACTCATACTATATTCATTCAAATTTGGATAAATATATCTCTATAATCACTTAAATTGTCCCACTACCTATATCCTATTTCCATTAGTGTTGTGATGTTAGTAGGCACCTACCTACCATCTTTGAATGTCCATAAACTAAATTGCATGAATGATTTAAAAATACTGTCACTAAATTACCTAACCACCTGCATTTAGATCGTTTATTGCCCTACATAACCGCGTGATCTGAAAAAGTTAAATCGTACTCCATTCCTTCCTAAAAATACTCGCGAAACGCGTCGTACGATTGTAGGTTTTCTTCCTTTTTGTGTGTCATACTTCAACTGTCTAATGCGGATAATCCATTTTTAGCCTTTTTTAAGACGTTCTCGAAGGAGGTTTTATTGAGCTCAGGGAAATACGGCCACTTCAGCGAGTTAAACCGCTAAGAGGATTTCTCCGTTGACGCCAGTCTTGATATCCCAGGCGGGTATTTTGATGGAGTGAAGCTCCAGGCACCCACAATTGCTCTCCGTTTCAGCTTGAAAGCCTCTCGCCCCACTCCCTCCTTTGTTCTTATTTCTCTAAGAGCGTTTTTAGCGAATTCCCAAACGAAATTGGTGCTTTTGCGTTGCCTCTAGTGTTAGAAAATTAAATTTTTGAGAATTTTGTTAATAGAAATCCTTTTTGTAACACTTTGAAGCTAGCATTTCAACATTTTTTATACATTCATGTTGCTAGCAGAGGCTTAACACTAATGCCCTTTTCACACTTAGTGGCTGAGTTGAAAGCAACCGCGTTGACATGGCGCCAATGTCGGGCAAGATGTAATTACAATTACTGGGCAATTATATTTAATCTGTAATTGAATGTTGGCTATTACTTTATGATGTAATTGAATGTTGGCAATTACTTTAGGATGTAATTGAATGTTGGCAATTACTTTGAGATGTAATTGCAACCCTCAATTACAATTACAACTTATACCTTTGTTCTCATTTCTCTAATAGCGTTTTTAGCGAATTCCCAAACGAGACTGAAGCTTTTGCATTGCCCCTATTGTTAGAAAATTCAATTTTTGAGAATTTTGTTAATAGAAATCCTTTTTGTAACACTTTGAAGCTAGCATTTCAACATTTTTTATACATTCATGTTGCTAACAGAGGCTTAACACTAATGCCCTTTTCACACTTAGTGGCTGAGTTGAAAGCAACCGCGTTGACATGGCGCCAATGTCGGGCAAGATGTAATTACAATTACTGGGCAATTATATTTAATCTGTAATTGAATGTTGGCTATTACTTTAGGATGTAATTGAATGTTGGCAATTACTTTAGGATGTAATTTAATGTTGGCAATTACTTTGAGATGTAATTGCAACCCTCAGTTACAATTACAACTTATACCTTTGTTCTCATTTCTCTAATAGCGTTTTTAGCGAATTCCCAAACGAAACTGAAGCTTTTGCATTGCCCCTATTGTTAGAAAATTCAATTTTTGAGAATTTTGTTAATAGAAATCCTTTTTGTAACACTTTGAAGCTAGCATTTCAACATTTTTTATACATTCATGTTGCTAACAGAGGCTTAACACTAATGCCCTTTTCACACTTAGTGGCTGAGTTGAAAGCAACCGCGTTGACATGGCGCCAATGTCGGGCAAGATGTAATTACAATTACTGGGCAATTATATTTAATCTGTAATTGAATGTTGGCAATTACTTTGAGATGTAATTGCAACCCTCAATTACAATTACATCTTATACCTTTGTTCTCATTTCTCTAAGAGCGTTTTTGCGAATTCCCAAACGAAACTGAAGCTTTTGCGTTGCCCCTAGTGTTAGAAAATTCAATTTTTGAGAATTTCGTTTATAGAAATCCTTTTTTTAACACTATGAAGCCAGTATTTCAACATTTTTTATACATTCATGTTGCTAACAGGGGCTTAACACAAACTTCAATAACGTACTTTATCATTCTAGGTACATATTATTTCATAGGTGAGTTATACGAATGACAAAAATAGTTATCAAGAGTTGTGGTTAAACAGTTCAAAAGTAACAACGCTACACGCACATAAAAAGTGAATGGATATGCCATTGGCTTCCCTGGTAACTACATCAGCTACAAAGAGTGGGAAAATTTTCACATCTCATTTGTGAGAAAAATCAACTGAGTATCGAACTAGGGAGAAAAAACCGAGAGTAGTGGATTGATCCAGTAAGAGTCCCAAAACTAGTTTGTATACATAAGCTAGGACTTCTCATGAGGGTTAAGGAAGGGGAAAATTGGCCCATTTGAATGTGGAGTCATGTGTTATAAATTCACAGAGCAACTTTCCAACGAACGATTTTTGTGGGATGGGAAATCAGGTTATACTCTCTCTGGCAATGATTGGTAGTAGGTGAAAAAAAGCGTGACATTTTTTGCTGTCGAGCGAAAATTTTGAATTATCCCCAGAGCTAAGAAATCCATGTAAGGAAAATTGTACTTCAACAAATAGCTTCAGATCACAGATTGAGAGACCGTAAAATATTAAATAAAAAGTCATGCAACATGATCGTATGGATGAGTTTTCGTAAATTATCGTATTACATTTAGGTTAAATTGTTATGATATTTGAGCGATTCGAGGGTAATGAAATTGTTAAATGTAAGTAGTCTATTTTTTTTTTCTTTAAATTATACGATCTTTGTTTTAGAAGCATTAAAGGTACAATAAAATGACGAGAAAACAAGAAAAATTTGAATTTGATATTTTTTGTCTGGGAAATCTAAATATTGGTCAGGGTAAAATCAGGGAAATTGAAAATTTCCTTTTGGGGGGTCAACCTGCAAGAATAGCTAATAAAATAATTTTTTCCTCGTAGAATCGGTTTCTGGCCCCTAGGGTTGTGGTCTTTCCCACCCGCTCATGACGGAGTGAACTGGTGTTTCGCGCCTGGTAAATTTGCCTGTGACTACATCAGTGTAGCCCCCGACTGGAAAAGTCAGGGAAAACCTGGAAATGTCAGGAAAATTCAAAATTTCCATTTGCGTCAGCGACTCGGAGGTTCGGCTTTTCACTCACAGCTCCAAGAAAAACCGTTAGCGGCACACCAGTTGTGGGCACCGAAAGGGGTAGATTTTTTTTTTTTTTTTTTCCATTTTCCTCAGCAAACCAGTAACCCTGGGCTGAGGTAGTTTATTCCCCCTGCACCCATCTCTGATTACAGGGATTTTGTTCATAAACTGTTTTTATGCTTATGAAAACTACATCATAATAACAAAATCTTGAATATAAATATAAATCAAGTACCAACCATGAGCGTAAAAATTGAAGCGCTAAATAAAGACAACTTTGACACTTGGAAAGTCCAAATGGAAGCCCTGCTTGTCAAGAATGATGTACTCGGATATGTCAATGGAAGGAAAAAACGTCCAGTCGTCATTGAAGGAAATCTTGATACCATCAAAGCAGCAGAAGAATGGGATGACACCGACTTGAAGGCACGAGCGGACATCATTTTAGCAATATCACCTTCGGAGATTAAACAAGTAAAAGATTGTATAACATCTAGAGAATTATGGTTGAAATTAGAAAGTATTTACCAATCCAAAGGTCCTGCTAGAAAAGCCACCTTATTAAAACAATTAATTTTATATCGAATGAAAGAGGATGGCAACGTTAGGGATCATCTTGCAAAGTTTTTTGACGCAGTAGATAAATTAAAAATGATGGAAGTTACAATACACCCTGATATGTTATCTGTAATACTTCTTTATAGCCTCCCAGATAGTTATAACAACTTCAGATGCGCCATTGAATCGCGAGATGAACTGCCAGATCCTGAAATATTGAAAATAAAAATAATAGAACAAGGGGATGCTAGAATAGATAATAGTTGGAATTTAGAGGCAATGACAGCGAGGGGTAATAATAATTATAGACTACATTCTTCTAAAGGTGAAGAAAACTATCAAAATAGATTACATACAGAAAAACGACAAAACCACGAAAAACAAAACTATCAGAATAGGGAATGGACTGCTTATAGGCCGCAAATCGATAACCGAAATTGCCCGTACTGTAGTAGGCGAGGTCATAAACCATCTTCCTGCTATTACAGACCAAAGGCAAGAAAAGTAGAAGAAAGGGACAACAGCTTATTCACTGAAGAATTCGCTTTGAAAACCAACTCCAGAGTATGGTGCTTGGACAGTGGATGCAGCTCCCACATGTGCAACGAGGATGAAGCGTTCACGTCTCGAGAACCCATTTCTGATGGAAAAGTAAACCTCGCAAATAATGAATCGACAAAAATTCAAGGTAAAGGTACAGTTAAAATAGCTATAACTAGAGATGAAAACGTAAAAATTATGACACTAAATAATACACTACATGTACCTGACTTACGTACAAACCTTATGTCAGTGAGTAAAATAACTGATAAAGGGCATGCCGTAGTATTTACGAAAAACGAAGCTGTAGTTCGAAATGATGAAGGCAGAATAATAATGACCGCAAAACGTAAAAATAATTTATATTATGTTGAAGAACGAGCTATCGAAAATTGCCGTGTAATTTCACAAAAAAGAAACATTGATAATATCGAAGAATGGCATCAACGTTTAGGTCACCTGAATGAAGGAAGTATGAGAGAAATCGTAAATCACCGTAGGGCACTAGGAGTTGAATTTAGTGGACAACTATCTACCTGCAAAGTATGTGCCATGGGGAAAATGGCACAGAAGCCATTTCCAACAAAATCTATTAGAACTTCTAAAATTCTGGAAATCATTCATACAGACATTTGTGGACCTATGCGAACATCATCCAAGAAAGGTTCATATTATTTTTTAACATTTATTGATGACCACACACGTTGGTGTGAAGTAAGATTTGTGAGAAACAAAAGTGAAATTCTAAATGAATTTATAAAATATAAAAATTTAGTTGAAAATCAAAAAGGGGGACGTATAAAATTTTTACAAACAGATAATGGAAGCGAATATAGAAATAAAGTATTTGATGAATTTTTAGATAAAGCAGGAATAGGCAGAAGATTGACTGTGACACACACTCCAGAACAAAACGGTATAGCAGAACGAAAAAACCGGTCGCTTGTTGAAACTGCGAGATGTATGCTGATCCAGTCAGGACTGCCACCATCATTCTGGGCAGAAGCCATTTTTACTGCAAATCACGTTCGGAACAGGTGTCCTTCAAGAAGTTTGGATGGAAAAACACCATTTGAAATGTGGACAGGTAAACCCCCTATTCTATCCCATTTTAGAACATTTGGTTGCAAGGGCGTTGCTCTTGATAAATCACCAACCAAAGGAAAATTTCAGCCACGAGGGAAATCGTGTATTTTTCTTGGTTATTCGGAAAGATGTAAAGCGTACAGAATATTTTTGGAAGAAGAAAGAAGAATAACTGAGACAAGAGATGTAAGGTTCCTGGATGAATTTCAGAAAGAAAATCAATATGAAGAATTCGAAACGAAATTGAAGAAAGAAGCAACTGAGAGTAAATCAATTACAATACCACTGAAGAAGACAAATTCAAGAAACGAACAAGAAGGAGATAATCAACAACAAAATTTAGAAGACGCTGATGAATATGACACAGCTGATGAAGAACCTGACCCGATAACTTCCTCTACCAACGATGAGCAGCCAGTAGTTTCCAGCCGAGGGAGGGGAAGGCCTCGGATCATTCGGTCTGGAAATCCTGGCAGGCCACGGAAACTATATAGGCCAGTTCAACCGCAGAACTGTATTTTGGTGGGTGAGGGAGTAGTTGAAAACTCTTTCACGTTTGAAGAAATAGCTAACATTGCTGACATATCCATGAAAGACGCAATGAACAGCCCAGAAGCACGTGAATGGAAAGAAGCAATAATATCAGAATATAGCTCGATAATAGAAAACGATACATTTGAATTAGTAGAACAAACAAACAACATTAACAAGATTGGGAGCAGATTCATTCTAAAAGAAAAATTGAAAGCGGATGGTTCTCTGGAAAGGCGAAAAGCCCGTTTGGTGGCTAAGGGTTTCAATCAACGGTATGGAGTTGATTTCAGAGAAACTTATGCCCCTGTGGTCAGAATGGGCTCAGTAAGATTGCTCATGGCATTGTCTGTAGAACTTAGATTGGAAGTTCATCAAATGGATGTCGTTACAGCCTTTCTGAATGGAGACCTGGAAGAGACCATTCACATGGAATTACCTGATATGTTTGAAGAAGCATTGACCAAGATAATAAAAACAGGAGAAAAAAATCTGAAACAAAAAAGTGAGAAGTTACTGAAAAACTATGAAGAAGGGAAAAGAGTATGTCGTTTAAAAAAGGCTTTGTACGGACTCAAGCAGGCTCCGAGGCAATGGTACAAAAAGTTGGACCAATGTCTACGAAAATTCTTGGTACCATCAAATTCGGATCCATGTTTTTTTTCATGCAAAGCGGGGAGACGACGTTATCTTTGTTGCATTTTATGTTGACGATCTATGGATATCATCAAGTAGCATCAAATGGATAAATGAAGTAAAAAGAGAACTGAAAAAATCATTTAAAATGAAAGACCTAGGTAACATTCACTACGGCCTGGGAATAGAGTTTCATCAAGACATGGACGAGGGGACGATCTCGATGAGCCAGAAGAAGTATATAGCTGAACTTCTGAAAAGGTTCGGCTTGGAGGATGCAAAACCTGTAGCGACACCACTGCAACCTGGGATGAAACTGAAAAAACCGGATATGATTCCTTCTGAAAAAGAGATGAAGAAACTGCCATATCAGCAACTCATAGGCTCCTTACTTTACCTTTCCGTTTGCACACGACCTGATATAGCATTCGCAGTGAATATGTTGAGTCAATTCAACAATGCATACACTAATGACCATTGGGCAGCGGCAAAAAGAATCCTGCGTTACCTCAAAGGCACGTCTGATTACGCGATTAAATTTCGTAAGACTGGCAAAGGACTCATTGGTTACGCTGATGCTGACTGGGGTGCGTGTCCAGATGATCGGCGATCTTACACTGGATTCGCATTTCTCTTGGGAGGAGCAGCAGTCACTTGGGAAAGCAAAAAACAAAAAACCGTAGCATTGTCGACTGTAGAAGCAGAGTACATGGCTCTAGCTGAATCTGCGAAAGAAGCAATTTTCTTAAAAACATTCCTCTCTGAGCTAAACTATGAAAAACTTCAGTCATGTGTAACTATTTACAATGACAATCAAGGAGCTCACTGTCTTGCCAAGAACCCAACTCAGCACTCTAGAACAAAACATATAGACATCCGACATCATTTCCTGAGGCAATGTGTTGACGAAAATACTATTGACATTCGATACCTACCAACGGAATCTATGATTGCTGATGTGTTGACAAAAGGGTTGCCTGGAGCAAAACATCATGTTTTCACAAGTGAACTTGGAGTTGCCAGTTTGAGGGGACGTGTTGCTTATACAAACTGACACTCTAATATTAATTTATTTAGTTAGGTAAATGTGTTATATTCACATGTTGATTATCATGTTGTGTTGTCAACAAATAAAATTACTTCGCCTCTAAAATCTATCAAAAAGATAGTTGTGCTAATTTCACTTATAAAAATAACTAACTCTGCTTGAATAACAATTCACTAAAAATCACATATTTACAAGAATATACTTAAATTAAATTGAAATCGATGTCCATGATAAACATAATAAAGTCATCTTTAAAAGTACTCATGAGTTCACTGAATGATGGGGGTCAATCCCATCATTCCCATCAATGACCACATTCCTTCTTTGAAATGGAGTTTCACAACTTCGTCGAACTTCGTTCGTATCCTGTTAACCTTTGGTGGAAGTACAATTATCAAATTTAGTGATACTGGGGGCTCTCCCATGCTCGATCAGTAAAGTATACCTATATAATAATACATTCAATGTACTACGTATTATGCACCCACTTGATTTTTTACAAAACCTTGAAATCGTATTCCTGTATAAAGAAAAACACTGCAAATTATTTCACAAAGGTTTATTATTTTTTCAATTGAGTATGATCGTAGTTTTAGTTGGCTTGCGTACGTCATAAGGCCCGTCCAGACTCCTCGGCGTGTCCTATTTCGAGTTGCCACAACCTATACTTCTATAATTATATGCGCATGTTTATATTTCTCGATTTGAGCTCCTATCTATTCAAATAGTTATTGCCTTAATAATATCATTATCTAAGTACGTACGAAAAGTCGAGAGGATATGTTATTAAATATGCGTAGGAAAAGCATTGGTATTAACACACAAATATGACCTAGAAAAAAACATGTATTCATGCCTCGAAGGAACGCTGTGCCCGCCTCATGGTGCCACGGTGTATTATATGGGTATAACACGTAAAAGTAATAAATATCCATTCTCCTACACCCCTCTGCTACTCCCCTCCGTGACCCCCTGCCAAGCGTGCCAGGCGTGCGTCTAACTCGTCTAACACTCAAAGCCTCGAAAAAGACACTTTTTCGCCCGTTTTTGGCCCATAGCATCTATGCGAGCAAAGCGATCGGGATGGTTAAACGTTAGGACCAACTAGACAACACATGGAGTCTATGTGCGAAAGAACGGGTTTTTTAAGTAAATTCTTAGGCCTTTTATGGCCCGGACGGCGGACGGACATTTCAAACTTGGATTCTACGCACCTTGAAACGTAAAGTGACAAAGTTTGAGGGGGGGTTACAAAATTTTTTGCTACACGATCACATAGGCTTACTATCGGAAATAATAAACCAAAAGAGTACTCAGGTGTATTTTTACTCCGACATTTTTCTACTATACCGGGATACTTAATATTCGAAAGCGTCAACGTAAAAATTCGTTTGATCGGCGAAATTAGCTGCAGCCCTACGTTGGCTCGAGGAAGCCGAAGGAATGTTTTAAATCTAGCTGCTCCCGTGTGTGCGCGGAGTTACGAACTGCTTTCTACCGGGTCAACCCGATTTATAAACCCTAGTAAGCGCCTCCAATAAAAATATTCAGGTGAACCTTGAGGTGAATTTATCAAATCGTCAGCCTTGGTTTAAAAGAAACTTCCACGCTACGCTTCCATCCGAAACCGTGTACAGGAAGTGATGAAAGAGCGCCGTCAAATGTCTCGTGGGTTACTTTCAGATAGATGCCGATCTTATCGCTAGTAGTTTTTCGGTGGCTTTACTTAAATGCAGATTTTAGTTGTTTTTGAGTGCTCAACAACAGGCATACTTTTTTTTCCATCAGTTGACATTAGCCAGGGGCAACAGCCGTGAAGACTGTAATTTAAAAGCATTATTATTATTAAAAGCATTACGTGGTCATTCCACGAATTATTACAGTTAAGCAGTATTAAATTTTCACTTTAATATTAATATTAATATATGCGCACACAGTTCTGTAGATTGATTGCGATTTCGAATGAATAATTTGGTGGTAATGTACGGGGTTCTCCATATGTTGGGTGATTGAGACATTTTACCCAACTTTTACTTTTACTTTTTTTTATTTTTGTAGGTTGGGCATATCATAAGTTCCAGCGTTTCATCCCGGGAGCCACATTTTGTGCATATTGGTGATTCTCGCTGTCCCATTCGATTCAAATATGATGAACACAATGCATGATTCGAACGTAGACGGGTCATCAATCGGTTCGATGTTCTATCCATTTCCATCTGATGGAACCATGGTTTTATAGAAATCTAGATACATTTTACTTCCGATATCTTATTCCCTCTTCAGCGTTGTCTTACAGCCTTGCCACTGGTTTTTCAGTTGTCGATAGAGATGCACATGCACATCTGTATATGGGACCTTTAAATTTAAAGGTCTGCCATGATGCCGTCCCACCATGATGACGGTTTGAGAGGGTGTCTGCAACTTCGTTACCTCTTATTCCCACGTGTGGTCACTGAACGTGGCGGTCGGACCACTCTATTTATGTTGACAAGTTCCACGATTTCCATCAAAATATGCTCAAAACTGGAGTCCAATTTAAAGTTGAAAAGCTTCGTCAAAACGCTGAGGCATTCTGTTTAGTCACAATAGACCTGTCCTTTCTGTGTCTAGTGTTTTATCAATCAATGTCTAGGACCCTTTTCCTAATATTTATAGATAGAATAGAGGGTATTCCATTGAAAGGGAAAATATACCTTTTTGCTGACGATTCCGCCATTTTGTGTTCGGCCAACGACTGGGACGAAGTGTGCCCAGGCTAAACGCGACATAAAGTTGATCTATGAGTAATTGAGCTTAATGTCAACAAAACGAAATATTTGGTATTTACGAAATCCCAAAGTAGGTCGCATATACAGCATTTTTTTTTAAACTTAACAGCTGCAATTATGGGGGTTCAAAGTGGTGTCCATGCCCGAAATGGGAAAGAGTGGCCTCTGCAAGGTACTTGGGCGTCATTATCAATGAACGTTTAAAAAGTACAGCACGCCACATTTTCTATACTATGCCACTATTTCTGCGAAAAGCACCCTCTAGTAGGGTAAACCTGTACAATTACATTCGATCGCTCATTAAAATTGACGTCATTATCCTAGAGCGTTTTTTCGCATAAAAACGCACGAAAATAACTGAGATATGGTTGATTTTAAGCTCCAAACCGGCCTATCCTGAAGCTTGTTTGCTTGGAAACGCGCACACACACAGTAAAATTTCATGCTGCCTGCTTTTTAGTTAGTAAGAAAGGGACAAAAAAAAACCATGGTAGGAAGCTGAAAAATGCATTAATTTTGCGCGCACTGTTGGTGTGGCCACCAGCAAACAGGCGTATAAAAATCTCATAGTAGGGTAAACCTGTACACTTACATTCCAAGAAGAAAGCTTCAGGAGTTTGGAGCTTAAAATCAACCATATCTCAGTTATTTCCGTGCGTTTTTATGCGAAAAAACAGCTCCAGGGTGATGACGTCAATTTTAATGAGCGTTCGAATGTAAGTGTACAGGTTTACCCTACTCCCTCTACTGCAACCAACCCTACTAATTATAAAAGTTCAGCATATATAAAAATTGTTTTTAGTTGGCTTATTTCTCAGGGACATTCCATTTGTGAAAACATACTAAAAGTATTTATATGGAGTAATGTTTGGAGTCAATGATCCAAGTTGTTTACTGTTACAAGTTGAATGTGGTTTTTCGCCGTTTTTTGTGCGCAATCTATAGGAAGGATTCTTTTAGCGAATTTTTGAAGAAAATTAAGCTATTGCTCTCGCCTCAAAATTTGTAGAATGTGATTTTTTGAAAACATTTTATGCAGAAATCCGTTTCAGACTATCCTGAATCATATTCTGATTTTTTTTTTTTTTTTTTAATTTTATTTATTTATTTTTATTTTTTCATTCCAGACGATAACTGTCAGTAGAATTGTGCTAGAAACTTCAAACAAATTTTAAAATGTTAAGGACACAAAACGAAAGTTCAAGTTCGTTGGCCAGCATGATCGGATTACATCTTCGGGTTGAAATTTTCAAAAATGTAGTCAAACATTTCAAAATAGCCTGTTTTTGCGATTTGTTGTGCGAAATAATTTTTTCAGCATACTACGTGTGGTATATTCGGAATCAGCGTAAAATTTCCTATAAGAATATGTATCAAGTTTTCAAAAATTTCAAAGTTGAAAAATCAGTCAAAAATCGAAATAATGCCGTTCGCTAGTTGTAAAAATCGGTAATATTTGCATGAAACATTGTCCAAATTCAGATTGAACTACTCTTACGGAAGTAAGAGTATCTTCTAATTATTTTTAATAATTTGATTCCATGTTTGTCTATCAAAATCATAAACTAAAATTTCTCTACACGATCAATAGCGACTGAAATGTCGAAGATTTATTCACAAATTCGCTCATAGGGTCATGCTGCATGACTGGACTTTTTATTCGTAAGATGTTACAAGTTCGCAACGCATGCGAACCATGCAAGAATCGGGGGTTTACTCCCCCACACATCACGGAACAATGTTCTACGGTGTGGGGAAATTCTAGACAATTAAGTGGATCTGATCATTCAAATAGAGTTTTTCACTTCTTTTTTTCTCTTCTATTCTCATTGCCACAAATTTATTCTTGTGATGTTGGAATTTCATTTTCATTTCTTTTCATTTCAATCCCAACTGGTGTTTCAGAACTATGCAGAATTCGCCGGTCTGTCGCGTAGCGGGTTCGCATTTAGGATTTCTCACGCTCAATTAAAATGTTCATTTTTGGAGAATTTGAACAAAGTTATTGAATCGGTAATTTTATCGTCATTTAAATAAAAATACATTAAAGAAGGCACGTATCCAGAACCAAAGTGATGAAAACCTTCCTACAAACCACTAGTTCGTCTATTGGCAACAAAAGTAAAAATTATTGGAATTTTCATTGTAATTATATCAGCGATTCTTAGTTTATTATGTACAGGACTTTTACTACGTTTCTGAACACATGGTTTAATTCACACTCATGTTGACGTTATTTTTTCCTCGCTACGACTACAGCGAACCGACTGGTAATTCAATTCTAAAAATATTGGAAAAATTGATTTTTTTTTTTTTTTTTTTTTCGTCAAAATATTCCAAAACTTCAACTTTGCTCTTTAGGGATCGCAAATTATGCTAAGATTTCAGGACCCATCTCGCCTCTCGACCTTTTTGTGTTTTTCATCGAAGTTTTATGAATGGGAAAAACTTATTTATGAGTATATGTAGCCTTTCAAAAAGTATTTAACCGTGTGTAATTAAATTCCTTTACGATGCGTTAGAAGCTCAAATATATTGTTCAAGCTATTTTTCTAGGTAAGGCGAAACCTTCGAGTGCTATTAGCTCAGAATTACGATTTTGCAATTTCCCGAATTCGGCGGGACAGGCGATAGTAATTGTAATGTATTAAATACGGTAAAATCTGTGACATATAATGACGTGATGTGAAATGAATGTGGGTTATAATTGACTATAAGCTGAAATGGGACGGTCATGTGCAATACATACGTGATGCACAATGTTAAATTTCTATCAGTTAAACTTAAAAAATGTATATATTACGCTGTGGTACAACCTTTGTTGCAATTTGCGATTTCTCTATGGGGTGGTACCTATAATATTGTTATAGACCGTTATTTATTTTACAGAAAAAATCCTAAAAATTGGCTTCAAGAGACAAAAAAAGAGAACCGACGTATAATTTGTACAAAGACCTCGAAATTTTCAGTGTTCATCAACTGTATACGTACAGCATGTGCAGATACGTCTTGAAAAATAAAAATGAATTCAAAGATAATAACTTCTAGAGGAAAGCCGTATAGATTTGAGCTACCGAGAATAAAATCAAAATTTTCAGGGCATAGTCCTAAGTATAAAATGCTATTAACTTTTAATTATTTGTTCAACATTTTATATCCCTTATTCAACAACACTTACAACTCTATACATAGATCATTAAATACAATTAAAAAATATATATTCACAGAAGACTTATTAATCAAGTCCAGTTCCAAATTAAAACACCCTTCTTATGCTCACCAATTTATTGAAAACCTAACTCTTAAATTCAAATATTTATTTCATCTTGAATTATCCGAATTTCTCTTTTAATAAATTATACAAAAATAATATCAAAAACATGCCATAAAATATGGTTGTTCACTGGCAATAGTTGAGTAATTCCTATCATATATATATTGTTATAGTCTAACATGACGAAATTGGCTCATGCATGCCGCCACAAGCTATGCTTACAGGCATGCATACCTTTCAACCTCATAATTGTTATTTTATAATACTATACGTATATTTATCATTGAGCTATGAAAGGTCATTTTCTTTATGTATGGAAGTACTAATTAATTTGATATTTTATCTTTTACATTATGCTGTATATTATGAAGGAATGAAAACTCATTCATTCATAGTACTTTATGCCTCCGACTACCTTCAAGTTTTACTTGGCTTCGAATTACTTCATAACTTAAACTGCGGACCTGCTTTGAAACCATGAAAGCCATGTAGGTACTGCTAATTACACTCAGCAGTGTTAGTATAGAATATTTTTAGACATTGATTTAATAGCATTAATAATAATAGCACATTGTTTCTACAGATTATTTGTGAATGATTTTGTTTATTTATTCTGTTTGTAGAATTGCCCGACAAAATCGTCCAGTTACCTCAGTTTGTGGAAATGGAACATCGACACACCTACTTCCTGAACAAAAAAGGTTAGTTGGAAGTGAACATTAAAATGAAAAAATGCCTAAAAATATGTACTTCCTGTAGTAAAACTGGTAATAGTTGAGGATGAGTTATGTGATCTGTAGCGATTCACTAAGTACCATCGAGGCGATCAAGGACTCATATTCGGATGATCCCCTAATACAAAGCCTAGATGTATCGCTACACCAAGCCACCCCATTGGGTTCAACCATAACTTTTATGTGGGTACCGAGCCATGTGGGTATTCATGGCAATGAGTGTGTAGATGCCCTTGCAAGGAGAGTCATTGGTGGATAACTCCATCGATATGTTGCTTATACGCATTGAGGATCAAATCTCCTATATGCAACGTAAAGCCAATTCATCTTGATTTTAAAATTTTCCCAGCCATTGCAATAGTTCATTTTCTACGGAAATTTGCTAAAAGTCGAAATCTTCTAATAGCTAAACCATACTTGTTATTTTTAAGAACAAGTTTTTTACCTTAGAATTAAAATTTAACCATTTGTTTTCGCTCAAAGAGCTCAAATTTCCCGAAAATTTAACTTAGATACTTTATTTTACGGAAAATTGCTTATAAGATCATGCTGCGTTGCTGGAACTTTTCCATACCTCACCATTTGAGGTTCATGGATATTTTTGTAGAACTAGCACTCAGATAAATCTGTCGAACTGAAAGCGGTGCTAGTGATTCATTACGGGAAGAGGTTTTTCCGCAGCAAATACTTCGCTCGTCGATTGTTTATGCTTGAAATCTGTGGAACGATTTTCTGTCAGTTTACCGTTGCGGCGAGTTTTCCCGTGGTAATCTTGAAACCGCACAATGCATCGAAAACAAGTCATGTTTTATTCATCCTCATATCGATTGGACAGAATCGAAGTGCTTTTTGTGACGTGAATCCGTTGCCCATTGGGAGAGCAACAACCGTATATCACTATACAAATCGATGCGAACAATCATTTTTCCTCCTTCACCTTGAGGTTGACAATAAATTTGATAGCTGTAATACCCAATGAATCGTCTCTCGTGAAATATTCACTAGAAATGGACATTATTAATACAGAGGGCGTTTTAACAGACCAGCTTAGTTTCAGGTTGGATGCAAAAATAAAAAGAGTTCTCAGTCATGCAGCATTTTAGATTAGAATACGCAGCCGAATTCGAAAATTTCGTCAATTATGGATATTTAATAGGTTTTTAGGAATCTATTATTTATTATCTATATTATTATAGATATATATATTATATATATCTATATTTAGAAATCTAAAAATAGATTTTTCTCACTTATTTGTGAATCTTAGAGATCTGGGAATGGTTGCAATCGTCTCAGCGCCAAAACAGGGTGGCCCCAACTGGAAAAGTCAGGGAAAAGTGTCAGGGAACTTCGCAAAAACTACCAAATAACAGGGAATTTTTTAAATGAAAACTTAGTGTAATAATTTTTGTGGGATGGGACATCAGGAAGTTATACTCTCTCTGGTAACAATTGGTAGTATAGTAGGTGAAAAAAAGCGTGACATTTTTTGATGTCGGGCGAAAATTTTGAATTATTCCCAGAGATAAGATCCACGTAAGGAAAAAAATTAAACTCAAGTGATTAAAATTTGTTCTTCAACAAATAGCTTCAGATCACAAATTGAGAGACCATACAATATTTAATAGAAAGTCATGCAGCATGATCGTATGGTAAATGGCAGGGATCAGCATGGAATTTTCATAAATTATCTTATTACATTTAGGTTAAATTGTTATGATATTTGAGCACTTCGAGGGCAATGAAATTGTTAAATATAAGTAGACTACATATAAGTAATCTTGTTTTTTCTTCTTTAAATTATACGATTTACGTTTTAGGAGGATTAAAAGTACATTAAAATGATGAGAAAACGAAAAAAAAAAATTGAATTTGATATTTTTGTAAGGGAAATCCGAAGTTCGGTCAGGAAAATGTCAGGGAGATTAAAAATTTCCATTTGGGGCCACCCTGTAAAAAAAAAAATACTTCGACTGTGACACCCCACATGATCTATCTGGAAGTGGTCGCAATCGACTCAGCGCTGAAAAATATTTCGACTGCGACTACCCACATGCCCTTTTGTCAAAAAACCGGTTTTTTAGCATTTTTTGGGCCATTTCATTTTAAATTTGAGCCTGAAATTCTGGAGCGATCGGGCTGGCCAACGAACTTGACCTGTCTTTGCCAAGACGGATTTTGACATGTCTTTGCTCTGGGGGGTCAACCAAAAATTTCCGTGACGCAAAATTTGTGTCACAATTTCAGTGTTTTTCACGTACAACCCAGACGTTGCTAGGGGAATGGAACTTCCGCAGTTTTCATCGCACAGAAATCGTTCGCCACTCGTTGGAAAGCTCTTGATTTATGTGATAAATGTTCACATCTCAAGCTACCAATTTCCCCCTCCTTACGTACCTGGCTACATTCCTAAACTAAGTTGATTGGACTATAAACAATTTTAATAAGCCGGTTACAATATTCTTAACGTAAAGCAATAGCATCATTTACTCCACTCCATAGGAAACATTTTCATCCTCTTGACAACAGTCGACTGTTAACAACAACTCATTGTAAGTAGTGGCTTCTCTCCACAGTTATTTTCAACATTTCTATAAGTAAACCGTTGTTTTGTTGGAATTAGTTGGGATGCGGCCCAGGGATTTGTTTAAAGTTAAAGGATTTGTTTACAACTCTCGAGGACAACCGTTATGAAATCCCCAATCAAAGACAAATCCATGTAACATGGTATCTGCTTGTAAAGCAGATAGTGGTACTCTTTTACGATTTACGAGTTTAATAACAGACTGTATAAATTACATTGGTGAAATACTAGTCGATCTTGTTAGAAAAACAATTGTGAGATATTGTCCATATTTTCTGCGTTGGAACGAATTTTCACGCCGTTTTTAAAGGAAGTTATCGTTTGGAAATACACCCTATATATATATATATATATATATATATATATATATATATATATTCATTAAAATCTAGGATTTTTTTCTTTGATACATGAAACGGATTTGTAGGCGGTACCCGACCCTTCAAACCCACTTTAAAAATTTCGAAGCCATCTATCCCTTTCCTGTACCTCGAATTGAGCGCACAGTTTCACACGTGGAAAATATTACTTATCCGTACTATAGTATAAGAATCTGGAAATGTTTTCACTTTTTATATTAATGATTCATCTCGTATGACTCATCTCATTATCTCTGTCCTCAAGAATTTCAGAGTAGCCAACCAAAATCAACACAAATTTTATAATTTTTAGTCATCGTGTACACGACAGTAAAAAAGTTCAATTTTTCTGAATGAATGCTTATATACACTTTATAAGCATAGGTACTCTGTAGGGTAAATAATTGGAAGAGATGCGTTTCTCATCAGTTCCTCCTGGTTAAATTCTTAACCGTTTTTTGGTTGGAAGAGGAAAGGTTTTTTTATCATTTCATAATGATGAACAGGACGTTTCCATTTTTTCTGACCGTAAAGTTCCGGCAAAAATATTGATTTTCTATTGATTTTTCACGTACAACCAATGCGTTACTAGGGAAGTGTAACTCCCTTAGTTTTCATAGCAGGAAAATCGTTCGCCACTTTTTGGAATGCTCTCATTTTATCACATCTCATGATTCCCTAAGCCTCTGTAGTGTCAAGGAAAGTTGATTTATTGCTAATATTGCTAAGTAACCATAATGTATCTACTAATAATGTGTAAAATAATCATTATTAAATGATCTGACTGTAGAACCGTAGGTCTACCGTCCGATTTTTTTATTTTTTAAAGCAGAAATGCAACAATAGAAAGTGAATTTTCAACTTTATCCTTATAGGTATCTAAGGGACGTCCTAGGTAATCCATGCATTACCTCTCTTACGATAAGTTTGTCTGTAGCACAGGGGCGGCCGGTGAGGGGGGGCATCGGGACATTGCCCCAGTACATTTGGGAAAAAAGTAACAAACTGGAACGAAGACTTTACAAACAAAACTCGTCGTTTCAAATTAGAACGAAAAGTGGTCTGTAGCTCCATGCTGTGGCTCCAAGGTGGATGCTAGAAGGATCAGGTTTATGCTCCATCCAAGGAGGTTTAAGATCTATTTACCAGTGAAAAAGTACGTAGATTGCCATAAAATCACTCTATCAAGAGAGAAATTTCGTCAATTCAGGTTAGACTGTGATGGGAAATAAAGGGCAAGAAACGGGAATTAAGGGGCAAGGAACGGGAAAAAGAGGTCATAACGGTAAATTTCTCATCATTTTCGGGGCCATGCCCCAGGCAGGGTTTCCACTTTTCTAAAGACCGTAGAATGAAATTTATGTTATGAGTGGCTTCCACTAGAGTAGTTTCGGTTTATTCCATTAGCCAAACTGAATGTTCATAGTTGGTAGGTTTTTTTTTCTAGTAATGTTTTGTTGTCTCTGCTGGTAATTTATGATGTTTTTTAAGTTCCTTCCACGGAACGGTAAGTAAGGAACGGTAAGTTCCTTCGGGCATGTGGTTGTTTCCAAGAATTTACTCTAAAGTAAAGTCCGTATTATAGCGTTGTGTTATAAGTACCTATTTTTATTCAGTCCTAAGTTGTTGAATACCTACGTCTTTTGTAATAAAGTCCTTTGTATTGTCGGTCGAGTTGGAGTGCGTTGTTTTATGTGTAGAGCTACAAAACCCTTTCCGTCGGTAGTTACGAACGTTATTTACAAAAAGAAATTTTGGCATTTTGGCAATGAAGAAGAAGCAACGATCACTTTGAATAGAATTCGCACCGAAGTACGACGTTCATCGACGGATTTACGTAAGAAGTTTAGTCAGGTAGGTACTGATTTTGACATTTGCATGCCTTTGCTTTGGCACATAAACTGAAAAATCGTCACGAAAACTTGCTCACGCTACTTACCAATAAATAAAATAGACTCACTGTGCTGCGTAGAGAACAATCAACTGTTTTCTTTATGTCTTTGCTATGGCTCATGAACTAAAAAAACTCACGGAAAATTCCTCACAAAAATATTTTGATGATTTCCGCTTACAACCGAGTCGTTGCTAGGGAAATGGTACTTCGTCGTTTTTCATCCCACGAAATTCGTTGACCATTCGTTCGAAAGCTCTCGATTTATCCAACCATATTATGTTAACTACTGCGAAGTGCGTGGCCAACAAGCTGAGTTATGAGCAAGGTTATTCGAATAATTGTGTACACTCAGGTGATCGTTCTCAATAATTGATATTGTGAACATGATTGCCACCGCTTGTTAATTTCTGATGATTTCATTGAGCTGGTGTTTCGATGATTTGATTCATAGCAGGTGATCCAAATATTGCGAGAACGGTTTGATTTGTGAAGCGGTGGTTAAATCATTTTAATAGTTAATTTCTATGCTTTACACTCTAGGAAGCTGTAATTTCTTATGTAGCCTCTTTAGGACATTTACTTGACGATGCCCAGGGTCCGGATCAGATGAGTGGCTCTTGAAGCTAATTTCTATGTTTTACACTCTAGGAAGCTGCAATTTCGTATGTAGTCTCTTTAGCACATTTACGTGACGATGCCCAGGGTCCAGATCAGCTGAGTGGCTCTTAGAGCTTGCATACGAGTCTGCAGGGGGGTAGGTGATGTAGCCAGGCTCGAATTCAATAAAGTACCCACGGGTGTCGGAACATGTGGAATTTTGTGTTGATTTACTGGAGACCCTCCGGTTAACTGTCTTTCGTCTACTGCCGGAGGGCCCCATCAGCACAGGAGATGGGGGAGGGGGGACTGCTGAATACTTACTAGCGAGTTCACTACCCCCACGAGTCCATCCTCATTGGAAGAATACGATCGCCAATTCAATTAAGTACGTACGGGTGGGCGGTTACTCTTATGGCCCATTTAATTGATCTGTACGCCCCGCCGTGCAATGCATGGGTGAGATCTGCCTAGTAATAAATATAATAAGAAAACACACATGAAAATGTCCCAATGTGTTGCAGATCCGTATGCAAGCATTTGTAATATGTAATGGCCTCTACGAAGACCAGGTTGGAAAGTTTCTTTTGATTATTTAGTTGATATTTCTTCTTCATATCCAATAACATCAACAAACGGCTAGTGTGTAGGACAGTATTCACCCGGTTCTACAATACTTTGTAACCCTTGTTTGATGTTCAACCTATTGACGCTACCGCCATTACAGCGAAGTTCCAGGTCTTAGAAAATAAGTATGAAGAGCTTACTTCCTTGAATGAGTTAATAAGTGAGGAACTTTGTAGAATATTGATCATTCTGGATATGTTGCATTAAAGAAAAAGGTTATACATAAGTGAGTGGTGGTTTTGGGGTTAGAAAACATTTCTATAACCTTTTGAAATATCCGATTTTTAATTGACGTCTGACGTCACATTCTATCATTTCATCATAATTTAATTCGAGTTCCTTAATATTCCTTCAGAATCATTTCTCCTAAGTAGTTCACTAGTGCAATACAATCGAAGCCTTGATAATTTTTAGTACTTTTAATAATAATATAGTCCATTCTAAAATTTTTAGATACTTAGTAAGTAGGTACCTATAAGATAGTATTTTTAATTTAATTTATTTATCTAATTAATTTATATTTAATCTATCAATAATATTTAATGATAATGATTGATTATCATTTAGTATCCATATTCTTTCATAACAGTTTTGCCCAAGGCATGACATGACCTAAGTGGGATTTATCTATCGTGTGTTTAGGTCAAAGTTAATTCACACTGAAAACAAAACAAATGGAAGAAAAACCTCAATGCTCTTCTTGACTGTCAAATAGGTAAATATTTTTGTGCCCCACTCCTTTTGCAGACCACCGGCCGCCACTGCTGTAGCACTTGTGTTTGAATGATTTACAGGTGGATAAATTAAATCAACAAATTTATTCCCAAATGCCTGTTAATATTTGCTTTTTTTGCAGGTGTGAAAGTTGCAGACCGGGTGGTTTGTGTTTTAGGTTTCTCCTGCCCTGACATCACGTACTCCCCAATGGTGTACCCAATTGCTGCCCTTCTTCTGCATTATATGTCGGGTATGATTTTTTGCTTACTTGATCCTACATTTATTCTCAAACACAAAATGTATATCGAAGTACATAAGAAATTTATATCTGTATAAGTGTTTGCAATGGTTTATTGAAACATCTAACTGTAAATAACACCCCTCACCCTTGAATAAGACATTGGAGTTCCTAGAGATCCGTCGGTCTCAATACGGCGTTCGATAACGAGAAACTTTACCGCACCTTAAAATCACGCCAAGTCCTTAACGGATCTAGTTGTAACGCTAAATCCATGGAAGGAGGAAATTAACCCTAGAAGGTTATTTGAGTCCATGGAAGGAGGTTATTTTAGACGATTACGTTTTTTCCGGATTGCAATCCGTATCTGTACGTTAGGATGCTTCATCGTAACTCATTGCGTCAGAGTTACGGCGCCGGATTGTCAATACCACACTACGTATTGTGTTTACGGATCTACTAGGAACTCTCTAATCAGTTATAATATATTATGCTTGTAACAAGATCATGAATAACCCTATCGCGCTTTAGAATCAGTTTTATGTGTAATAATTGCAAATTCATGAAGTGGTTTTATAATATATATTATATTGTCAAAAGTGCTTAATATTATGTCTTGTCACAAGGCATGTCTTAACAGTTTGAGATTCGTAGAACGAGGAACAACAGTAGGTATAAGTTGTTCTTCGCTCCACATTTTCAAATTAGAATGAAGATGCTGTTATTTCTGAAACCGACATAAATGGATTCTATGAGAATAGTAATATGAAAATCCTGGGTGCTCCAAAGTCAGAATTAGGAAGTCGAAAACAGGTATAATTAATTAAACATGCCATGGAAGTCGTAAATTATGATGAATTCACTGTATGCGAACTGAGAAAAAAGAAAATGATCACAGAAAATAGTTGTTTTGAGGTGAATTTAATTATGTAGTTTATTTTATGTAATGGGAAACTTTTATCTGTTGGAATTTTACACTTTTGACCTCAGGGTCAGATTCAGCGCACTAGAAAACCGCCTAGTAACAATTTTCAGATCACAAGACCGTTTAGTTTGGATAATAATAAAATAATTATAAATAATTATAATAAACAAGTGTAGGAAGATCATGCGTGACGTAGTTGGGCGGGAGCAAAGGGCTGGCGGGCGGGGCCGTGACGTCATCTTGCAAATCAATTTCAAATGCCGTTTTACTGGTCAGATACCCATCATATAGCACCTTTTTGGAAAGCTCTCGCTCAGATTATTCTATTGAGAAAATCTATTACAATGAAATCGTAAGTATGTCTGTCTGTACATTGATTAGAATCGTTAAATTTTGTGTTTCTTTTCCGTTTCATGCTATTTGTAGACGATTGGTATCATTTTAGCGAATTTTTGAAGAAAATTATTAAGCTATTGCTCTCGCCTCAAAATTTGTAGAATGTGAATTTTTGAAAACATTGTATGCAGAAATCCGTTTCAGGCTATTCTGAATCATATTCTGAAGTTTAACGCATTTTTTTTTATGTATGTATATATGTATGTATGTATATATATATATATATGTATGTATGTATGTATGTATGTATGTATGTATATATATATGTATGTATGTATATATGTATGTATGTGTCATTCCAGACGATAACTGTACGTAGAATTGTGCTAGAAACTTCAAACAAAATTTAAAATTCGTTTCTGGGATCTTGAGGTTCAGTCAAAAAAGTAGTCTTCGTCTAGGCCAACGTTTCGATCAATTTATTGATCATCCTCAGGGCTACAAATCATACACCAAAGGACATCAGACAACCTAATATTATGGGCCAACAGCATTTGACCATGAATGATGGGTAGAGTAATACACAGACAAGCAATGATAAAAATAAAAATTGAAGTGACTATGACTTTGAGATCACAAAGATGTAAGTAAAATATATAAGTGTGTCATATTTATACAGAAAACAATATATAAAATGAACTAGAAAGTACTAGGTAACACAAGATAATTTGTCACATACCTCAGATGAAATTATGCAACCTTAATTACATGAAATGGTGTTGTGTAGAAATGTTCCCCACTCTCATCACTCAGACTGGATAATGCAGTACAGCTGACTGTACTGCATTATCCAGTCTGAGTGATGAGAGTGGGGAACATTTCTGCACAACACCATTTCATGTAATTAAGGTTGCATAATTTCATCTGAGGTATGTGACAAATTATCTTGTGTTACCTAGTACTTTCTAGTTCATTTTATATATTGTTTTCTGTATAAATATGACACACTTATATATTTTACTTACATCTTTGTGATCTCAAAGTCATAGTCACTTCAATTTTTATTTTTATCATTGCTTGTCTGTGTATTACTCTACCCATCATTCATGGTCAAATGCTGTTGGCCCATAATATTAGGTTGTCTGATGTCCTTTGGTGTATGATTTGTAGCCCTGAGGATGATCAATAAATTGATCGAAACGTTGGCCTAGACGAAGACTACTTTTTTTACTGAACCTCAAGATCCCAGAAACGAGTTTTGAACGTAGCGGTCGAGAAATCCAGCCTTAAATTTTAAAATGTTAAGGACACAAAACGAAAGTTCAAGTTCGTTGGCCAGCATGATCGGATTACATCTTCGGGTTGAAATTTTCAAAAATGTAGTCAAAAATTTCAAAATAGCCTGTTTTTTGCGATTTGTTGTGCTAAATAATTTTTTCAGCATACTAACATGTGGTATATTCGGAATCAGCGTAAAATTTCCTATAAGAATATGTATCAAGTTTTCAAAAATTTCAAAGTTGAAATCAGTCAAAAATCGAAATAATGCCGTTCGCTAGTTGTAAAAATCGGTAATATTTGCATGAAACATTGTCCAAATTCAGATTGAACTACTCTTATGGAAGTATCCCTGTATAACCAATGTTAGAACCATGCTGTTGAAAACTGTTAAAAACCTAATTATTTTCAATAATTTGATTCCATGTTTGTCTATCAAAATCATAAACTAAAATTTCTCTACACGATCAATAGCGACTGAAATGTCGAAGATTTCTTCAAAAATTCGCTCATGGGGTCATGCTGCATGACTGGACTTTTGGTTTATTATTTCCAATAATAAGCCTATGTGATCGTATAGCAAAAAATTTTTATAACCCCCCCTCAAACTTTGTCACTTTACGTTTCAAGGTGCGTAGAATCCAAATTTGAAATGTCCGTCCGCCGTCCGCCGTTCGCCGTCCGCCGTCCGGGCCATAAAAGGCCTAAGAATTGACTTAAAAAACCCGTCCTTTCGCCCATAGACTCCATTTGGGGTCTAGTTGGTCCTAACGTTTAACCATCCCGATCGCTTTACTCGCATAGATGCTATGGGCCAAAAACGGGCGAAAAAGTGTCATTTCAAGGCTTTGTTAGACTTACGCACGCACGCACGCCTGGCACGCTTGGCAGGGGGTCAGGGTGGGCGGTGAGGGGGGTGAGCGGGGGGTGGAGTGAGAGGAGGCGCCGGCGCCGCGGCACCTTGTGGTGGATACGGCGCCGGCGTTCCTTCGAGGCATTAATATATGTTTTTTTTTTCAAGGTCATATTTGTGTGTTAATACCAAAGCTTTTCCTACGCATATTTAATAACATATCCTCTCGACTTTGCGTACGTACTTAGATAATGATATTATTAAGGCAATAACTATTTGAATAGATAGGAGCTCAAATCGAGAAATATAAACATGCGTATATAATTATAGAAGTATAGGTTGTGGCAACTCGAAATAGGACACGCCGAGGAGTCTGGACGGGCCTTATGACGTACGCTAGTCAACTAAAACTATGATCATACTCAATTGAAAAAATAATAAACCTTTGTGAAATAATTTGCAGCGTTTTTCTAAATTGTTCTCAGTCTGTCCGTACGTTTGTCCGCTTTTCATGGTTACAGGGGTTATTGGACAACTGATATGAGTGATCAGAAATGTCTGTATCAGTCCAACTTAAATTATAGGCTATTTGAAGTTTTTAAAATTTGAGCCAGAGAGGGTGCTTTAGGGGAGGGGGAGGGGGTGAAATGGGGTATCTTGGAATTCATTGAACGAACTGGGATGTGATTGGTTCGAATATGTTTGGATTATTCTGACTTAAATCACAGGCTACTTGAAATTTTTCTAATCTACCCCATAGGGGGTGTTTTAAGGGAGGAGGCGGGGGGACGGGTTATCCTTGTCATCACTGAACAAACCGGGGATCTGAATGTGGGAATATGTTTGGATTACTCTAACTTTAACCACAAGCTACTTAAAATTTTCCAAGTCTGACCCGTAGGAGGTGTTCTGGGAGAGGAAGGGGGTGAAATGTGGTATCATGGACATCATTAAATAAACTGGAGTTCTAATAAAAGAATAACCAGATAGAATAACAATGACAATTCCTCATTGTAATTGCTAATGTAATTACAATTACTTTTCGCAAATAAATAAATGGCTTCAAAGGTAAGCTGAATGACGTTTAGCGCATTCACTTGGTGCATCAATTCTAGAATTCTAGGGCTTTTTCACTACGCCCCAAATACATTCTATGGCGTTCTGCTTTTTCACGTAATCTGTATTCTGCCTCTTCCTAATGTCTTCAATCCCTCAAAGATGGGGTATCATTGTCATCACTGAACTAACCTGGGATCTAAGTGTGGGAATATCTTAGGATTACTCTTAACTTTAACCACAAGCTGCTTAAAATTTTCCACTTCTGATCCATAGGGGGTGTTGTGGGAGAGGAGGAGGGTGAAATGGGGTATCTTGGACATCAGTAAATAAACTGGAGATGTGATAAAAGAATAACCGGATAGAATAACAATGACAATTCCACATTGTAATTGCTAATGTAATTACAATTACTTTACGCAAATGAATGGCTTCAAAGGTAAGCTGAATGACGTTTAGCGCATTCGCTAGGTGCATCAATTCTAGGGCTTTTTCACTGCGCATCAAATACGTTCCATGGCGTTCTGCTTTTTCACGTAATCTGTATTCTGCCTCTTCCTTATGTCATTAATCCCTTTAAGATCCTCTAACGTTTTCCAGTTCCCTGCACACCACTTGCAAGTTAACAAAACCACGATGTACCCTAATATTAGTAATTACTGAGTAACTAACTGTAATCGTAATGACTTTACTATTTGCGATTGGACAACCATTTAGTCACACTGTAGCTATTCACAGTAATCACTTATCAGAAGACAATGGGGCAGGCCGGATTCGAATCGCGATTGCAGCGAACCTGGCTGTATGACCAACTAATCTGAATTTTGACATTTTATGTCTTTACTTAGGTACATAAACGAAAAAAGCGTTACGGTTGGTTTTCTGATGATTTCCGCTTACAACCGAGTCGTTGCTAGGGAAATGGTACTTCGTCGTTTTTCATCCCACAAAATTCGTTGACCATTCAATTCGAAAGCTCTCGATTTATCCAACCACTGGATTTATGTTAACTACTGCGAAGTGTGTGGCTAACAAGCTGAGTTATGAGCATGGTTATTTGAATAATTGTGTACACTCAGGAGATCATTCTCAATAATTGATATTGTGAACATGATTGCAACCGCTTGTTAATTTCTGATGATTTCATTGAGCTGGTGTTTCGATGATTTGATTCACAGCAGATGATCCAAATATTGCGAGAACGGTTTGATTTGTGGAGCGGTGGTTATTTAATGATTTAATTCAATGATTTCATTGTAGTAGGTAATTTCTATGCTTTACACTCTAGGAAGCTGTAATTTCGTATGTAGCCTCTTTAGGACATTTACTTGACGATGCCCAGGGTCCGGATCAGATGAGTGGCTTTATAGCTGATTTCTATGCTTTACACTCTAGGAAGCTGTAATTTCGTATGTAGCCTCTTTAGGACATTTACTTGACGATGCCCAGGGTCCGGATCAGATGAGTGGCTTTATAGCTGATTTCTATGCTTTACACTCTAGGAAGCTGTAATTTCGTATGTAGCCTCTTTAGGACATTTACTTGACGATGCCCAGAGTCCGGATAAGCTGAGTGGCTCTTAGAGCTCTCGTACGAGTGTGCAACTAAAGACATAAAATGTTCCAATGTGTTGCAGACTCGTATGCAAGCGTTAGCCTTGGCATCTCTAACCTTTGCTAAGGGATTGACTACTTGATGTTATGTAATTTTGAGAAACTATACACATCAACTAATCTATATTGGACCGAACCTACCTCCATACCGCCATGTTCGCTGCGATCGCGATTCGAATCCGGCCTGCCCCCATTTTCTTGTTTACTTATCACGTGTTGTTGATTCACTTCTTGGTCCCTATGTTTTAATAAAAGGATAAACAATACTTTATCACTATTGGGTAAAAAGTTAAATAACCAAATTAGTAGTGAAGTAGCTTTGGTGACTTGATGGGTGAGAGTTGGTGCAGTTTAAAATGTGCAGTTTTTAGAGATGTAAGACGTGAGGGTGTCTAGATGGTGTAAGTGGAGTGTTGTGAATTGTTGTGCATATGCCGGAAATGTGGGCACTTTGTCCTCGCATTTAGCGTGCAGTACGTGTATATTGTATTTATTGTTAGTATGTGTTATTAAAATCATAATCACAAATAATGAAATTTATGTTATTTATTGTTAGTTTATGTAATTATTGCTATTACAATCAGAATTACTAGTAATTTGCTTAAGGGGACCCAAAACCCATAAAATTAAGAAATAATCGATTTTCTGTTTCTCATGGATTTTTATTGTACATATTCTGACAAACATATTATCGTGAAAATTTCAGGTGAAAAACTATAGATTATTGGTGAGACACTCTTCCAAAGAATGTACGCCAGGTCAGTAAATGACACAATGACAGTCAGTGAATGACATTCATGTAGACATCATGGAATGACAATACTTATGTCCATCATGGACACAAAAGAGGAAATAAAGAAGATGGAATTACATATAGCAGAAACTTGAATCGTGTGCCAAAAATCTTTTTTCTGTTTCACTAAATATTCTTGTAAAACTACTTTTCTTGTATCTCGGAAACTGCTTGAGATATGGCAGTCTGGCTTTTTAGTCTGATGTTTAAGTTCTTGACGAACATTTTCGTCCAGCCAAATGTAGAATAAAGTGTTTTGATAATTCAGAATTTTAGATTTTTTTAAAACCAATAAAAATCATGTCTGTAGAAATTTGTGAATTGAACCAAATTAGGATTATAATTTTAAAATATATATACTTACATATATATACATATATATATATATATATATATATATATATATATATATATATATATATATATATATATATATATATATATATATATATTATATATTTTTATTTATTTTATTATATTTTTTTTTTTTTTTTTTTTTTTTTTTTTTTTGACAAAGATTTAATTCTAAATATCAAATCATTCTTTTTTCTTTTTATCTGTGAAATGTATATCAAATTAAGTTTATTATATATACATATATATAATATATATATATATGTATATATATATATATGCACTTGATTAGTGATTGTTCTACTGAACTATATATTACATGAACTTGAATTATAGAAATTTGACAAGTATAAAGATGAAAGAGTGATTTGATATTTCGAGTAAATCTTTTTTCAAAATTAGTAGAGTAATGGTTTTTTCTGAACGAAGGGACTTGGAGTGTTTCTTGGAAGCTTGTAACCATGTAAGCATGTATGGCTTCTTTACTTTTAGTTCAGTGCTGCTCAACCGTTTAGACACATTTAAAAGGCACACATGTCAGGCACGAATGTGTGTCTACCAGCTGATCTCTGTAAGCAGTGCACAGATCAGCACAGAAGCTTCTATGTTGGGATAGCAACTCAACTAAATTTGAGAATAAACAACCATAGAGCTTCCTTAAACCAAGATCGGCCCCTGCCATTAAAACTGCATGCTAGATCACACAATCCTACAGTGACATTTAACGAATGCTTCGGAGTGAAAGTTCTGAAGCAGATGCCACAACCAACGAACGACAGACTGCGATATCAGTCTGAACGGGCTCATAGGTGAGTACTGGGATCAATGAGACCTCCCGGTCTCAATCTAAACGATTGAGCTGCACTGAACTAAAAGTAAAGAAGCCATACATGGTTACAAGCTTCCAAGAAGCACTCCAAGTCCCATCGTTCACAAAAAACCATTACTCTTCTAATTTTGAAAAAGATTTACTCGAAATATCAAATCACTCTTTCATCTTTATATACTTGTCAAATTTCTATCATTTAAGTTCATGTTATATATATATATATATATATATATATATATATATATATATATATATATATATATATATATATATATGCATATTATATCAGGGCAAAATGTAGAACGAAACCTGAGAAAAAAGCACCTGAAATCACCTTTTAGGATGGGGGGGGGGGGCGGTAACAGGTCCCCTCAATAAAATTTTACCCAACTCTGTCCATTTACATCACAGAAAGTTAGCTAAAATTAGGGTTTTTATTTCACCAATAAATGAGCCCTCGTGGTCTATATACCCTCATACCCTCTTTCATCTATGTAGTCTAAAATAAAATTATTTACTATATGTCGCAAAGATCTTGAAAATGGATGACTCACGATTTCCAAAAGTGGTTTTGAGGGATGTTAGTTCTCGTGAGATCTACTGGACTGATTCATGGACGAGTTTGGCTTGTAGGTTTGAGATTCCTGAGGCAGATTCCTGATTCAGTATTGACGACATTTGTAAAAATGTTGATCAAATCATCGGCATGGTTGAGAGCAAATACCGAGATGTATTTTGCCTTCGAGTAGCAAAGACTGAGAGATTATCTTTTCATCAGTCCCTTGAAAGATTTGGTTGTATGGACATGACTGCATCGGATAAGAATGAATTAAAATTGTACGTTTCGCGTTGGATGTTCAAATTGAGAGGGGACTTATTGGTCCTCATTGGTGCACGGGAAGGATTGTTCGCTTTGTAACTTACAGGTTCAGGAGGATGTAATTCATTTCTTGGGGGAGTGCCCGTACTTTCAGAATTTAGGTTTGTTGTTTTTAAAAAAATGTCTATATCCGGAGATGAATTGTTAATTTTACTAAATAACCCAAGGGAGTGGGATAATTTGATTAAGTTTTCTAGCTTAGCATGGAAATACCGATCTTTTCTGGTAGCCGAATTTAATTTCGGCTGAAAATCTCTGTTAGTCAGTATTTTGTCTTTTCTCCCCTTTTTTTGTCTTTTTGAATTCATACATGTTTATTTCCAATTATGATAATAATTACTTGTACTACTGGACGTGCTTATTTCTCGTTAACTTTCACCTAATTGCCACATAACTACTAAGTTTTCGTACCTAATACAAGACAATGAGCTCCAAGCAGATGGATTTTCAAATCCATGCTTGATTATGCTTTTGTACAATATAAAATATAATCTTGTATTGAAATATTTCTTCTGAATAAAGCGATTATTATTATTATTATTATTAAATAAAATTAATATCATAACCTTTCTTGATGAGATGCTTTTGTTATTTCACAGAGGAGCAGTGTTACAGTTGCCTCGCTACTCTCGTCGCATGTAAATCCCCGGTGTTCCTTCATCAAACGAAGCTCCTCCATGAAGTCACTTGGCGCACAGTCATGCACATCACAAAAAAACACATCGTAAGTTGTAAATGATCTGCGTCTCGTCTGTAATTGATCTTTTAGCGAATTTTCGTAGAAAATGAAGCTATTGTAAAGGCTCGGAAAATTTTAAAATAAAAACTTTTAAAAACTTCTTCATTGAAATCCGCTTTGACGCATTCTGAAACAATTCCTGAAGTTTGCACTTTTTGATATATGCGTTTGCGTTTCGGCTTTGCCAACGTAAAATGTAGGGCATTTTTGCACAACAACTGATAAACACACATGGGTGTTTGGCATTCTGCCGACCCTTTGCACTTGTAAGAGTTGGGGTTGTTTGCCGACGTGAACTCTTCTTCTTCTAGTACAATTTTACGTTGGAAAAGCCGAATCGTCCCTCAATTTGAGAGTAAACAACCACAGGGCAACTGTTGTTAAAAGAGATATCGAATGAAATATTCAACGATTTTTTTGGCATCAAAGTTCTAAAAAAAATATATATATATATACACACACACACAATTTTTAGAAAAACAAGAACGTACGTATATATATATATATATATATATATATTTATATTTATATTTATATTTATATATAAATATGTCATTCCAGACGATAACTCTCCTAAGGATTGAGATTAAAATTCCGTTCTTGCGCCAAAAAATCAAGCTTTTCAAACGAAAGGATGAGTCCGATGGCCAACAATTTTTGAGCACATTAAATTGGTCAAATTTCAAAAAATATGCTACAAAAATCACTAAAAATTGCTAAAAACGGCTAAACAGTTAAAATTATATTTTTTCACAGAATATTGCTCAAATAGAGTTTACTACCTATAAAATAGAACGTTCAACAATTTATTGACAAAATAATACTGAAAAATGTACTTGAATCTCATTAAAAGTTGCTAGAAAAATCGATAAAAATAGCAAAAAAAAAGCTAAAAATCCATAACCACTTTTTAAATAGCAGATTATAATTTAGAATACGCTTTTTGCCACAAAATTAATAGTTAACAATTTTCTTACACTCAAAAAGCGTACATTTCAAAACAATTTAATATTGTACAATACGATAATTTACGTCGCTCATGCGATCATGCTGCATGACTGGAACTTTTTTCCCTTTTATTCGGCATAAGTAAAAACCTTACAGCCATCTTGGTACATTGATAGCAAATATTAGAAAGGTAAGAACATAGACACTAGTAGAAAGAAATTGTGGTACAACTTCAATTTTGCGATGAACATCGATAACATGTTTGAAAAATATTGATTATACTTCTTTGGTTTCTTCTGCTAATAGAACATCTAGATTAAATGGATTGAGCACAATGTTTCTTAGGCTGCTGAACATATTTGGCCTCTCATCAGCGTACCACGGGCACACAAGAACAATATGCTCCAAGGCTTCTACATTGTCACAAAATTCACATAAACTTACACTGATTTGGCCAATTTTCTGTGGGCAAGCCTTTCAAAGACCGTGTCCGTTTCTCAAACGGGAAAGCGTCGAGTAAAACGTCTTTTTTTTATCTCCCATTTTCAAATACTACGGCGATTTCGGAACTGATGGAAATATAGTTCTATGCCGGTTTGTGGGTGGGTATGTGTCGTGGTACAGTTGCCATCTTTTGTGCAATCGCTCTCTGATAATAGTTTTGATATCAGTGAGGGATAAAGGTATCGTGCAGGTCTCCCTTAATGTTGCCCCTCTGCCATCAGTTCAGCAGTTTCATTTCCTTTGATCCCAATGTGGGATTTTACCTGCATGAATTCCACATTTACGCCGCAGTCACCTAGCTGTGTTAGTTGTGTGACGATGGTACTCATCAGATGGGAGATTTTTTATGCTGGCCCAATGTTTTGAATCGCTTTAATGACGCATTGAGAGTCCGTGACGATGAAGATAGTGCCAGGGAGTGTAATTTGATTAATCGCGAATTTGAGGGCCTCTATAATTGCTGCAGTCTCAGCTGTATAAATGGATGCACTCTTGTGCATCGAGAAGCTTAGTGAAGATGTGGAGTGTTTCGTAGAAGCCACAGCCAACTCCAGTTGCAGTCTTCGATCCGTCCGTTTAAAATACTACACAAAGCGCACCTTCCTTACTGACAAGGTTTCTTAATATTTGTTCAGCTTCAGGGTGGTCGGAGGTAGCTGTCATATTTGTGATCAATAATTAATCTTAGATCTATCAATTAGATCAATAATTGATCTTGGGTGTCCAATATTATCACTGAGCAGGGACACATTTCTTGAATCAGTGAAACCTCATTCGGGTGACCATGGTCCAAAACCATGTTTTAGTGAATTAAAAGAAGGATTTTTTATTAGTTATTCATGAAAACTTTTTGTTCTGTTGTAGAAATCTGCAGCAGCTAATCTCAGCAGACATTGCCCCACATCACGGGCTGAACGAATCTATACTGATTGGATATGGTGGGTTCTCCAGAACCTCCCCTTCAACCATGTGGTAAAACAATTTTCTTTTGAAATGTGAATTTACTCTCATCAGAATAGGATTCATATTGCTCATCTTCAATGTTTACTTGTATTTCCAGGTGAGGGTAATGGATTGTTATCTAAACGAAGGAATCAAGGTGCTATATAGAGTGGCCATGGCCATCCTCGTTCTGTTCCACAAGAACTCAGCTTCGTGGACTAAGGATATAGCTGAGTCTGGCGTCGATTCAGCTCTCGCAAAGTTCGCTAACCAAATCCCTGTGAGTGGTGAATGTGCAATCCATCTTAATATACATTCAGAATTACTAAATTTTTTGCAGTAAATCTTGGCTAGGAGTATCGTTATTTGAGGTAAAGCATTACACTTGTGGATGATTACGTATTCATTCGTGAACCTCTCTCGGAAAAACCTCTGAAAATTCAAAATACGCATTGAAAATGTGAATTTTCAAAAGAACAGTGAATTTATTTTTTCAGCCCAGGAACTAGAACAGCCTGCTGATCCGGGTTGCAATATGCTATACGGATGCTATTTGTTTCATGTGGACACACATTCATTCGCTTGATACATCTTGATTTAAAGGAATCAAAAAGGAAAAGAAACGACGAATTATGGACGTGGGCAATGTCGTAAAAAACGAAAACAATAATAAGACTAGTTTAAAATCCTCTAAACGAAAGTTGGTGAAAAATGTTGTCTATTTCCACACAAAAATAAAGAGTTACAATGTTAAATCGATTTCGACGGTTAGGCCATCATCAGTAACAAATAATAACTGAACACACATTAGAAAGGAAACAGGTTATATAATCACAGGTGAAGGGAGATTGAATCCCATTGGTCGAGAGAAAGGAAAGGGGGGCTGGAGGTACAAACAATGAAATGCAAGCAAAGTGTAGGTCGATTATAGCTAATCAGATGAAGTGAAAGGAGAGGAAGAATTATTGGTTTCAACAGTTTGAAGGGATAATTCCAATCTGTATAGAAATGGACTTATCAGAGGTGAAATATATTGAGGGATATCCTCATTTAAACATTTACCAGATCTGTCCCTTTTGATAATTTCAAATTTGTCAAGTACATTCAATATACCTCCTTTTGGACAAAAAAGAAGAAATAAGAATGATAAGTTCATTTCTATGAAGCTTGGAATTATCCCTTCAAACTGTTGAAACCAGTAATTCTTCCTCTCCTTTCACTTCATCTGATTAGCTATAATCCCCCTTCACTTTGATTGCACTTAATTGGTTGTACTTCCATCCCTCTTTCCTTTCTCTCGACCAATGGGATTCAATCTCCCTTCACCTGTGACTATATAAGCTGTGTCTTTTCTCATGTGTGTTCAGTTATTGTTGGTTATTGATGATGGCCTAACCGTTGAAATCGATTTAACATTGTAACTCTTTATTTTTCGTGGAAATAGACAACGTTTTTCACTAACTTCCGTTTTAAAATGGGTTTCCACAACTTCGTCGCGAGTGATTTAGTTCGTGTTAAAATCCTCTTTTAAAATTGATGCCTCATTCACTAGGTATAGGATAATTTTAATAAAGGCAGTTATTTGGTTTAATTTGAAAAATAAACATCCCTAAATTAAATAAACTCTGAGACAGAGAAAGCTCTTGTAAATTATTTTAATCTTAAAACCCTCCCTCAGCTTAAGCGAGTAGGTGGGTTGAGCTTACAATGGCGAAATTGGTTATTTCAAGATCTGAATTTCCAGGTGGGGCCAAGGAAACTTCTTCGAGTTTGTTTTGGGATCAGAGGCCTCAGCTCCGCCTACATTTTCCGCGTCTTCACCAAAACCGAGATGACCCTGAAAGCACACTCAAACGTCTCCGCAAGGCAGCTGATCCGCTCGAGATCATCGGAGAATCTCCCGACGTCCCAATCGCAGCTCAACGTTCAGATGATGTCTCACACCCTCACCATCCGGGAGGTAATGCCATCAGTTTGTAATTCCTCGTCATACGCCTCCGTTTATAAAAACCGTAAATGTGTTTTCCACAGTTTCGCCATACATGTCAGGATAATAACTATTGAAGCCTTCGACTGGCTATTGTGATATTGCGAAGAAACAATCATATCTTTGTATTCTTTTAATAGAATTTTAACATCATAGCTCGTCACATGCCCAAACTTACCACTACACGTCGTCCCAACAATACTCGCCTTCAATTTACATACTTGATAAAACACAGAACGTACTCAATAAAAAACAAAATGCCAAAAATGGACTTGAAGTAATTTACTTGATAGAATTTACGTCAAAGTGGAAATGTTGACCAAAATACCTAAAAATACACAACCAATCAAGTTATTTGTACTTATTTACTAACTTTATAATTGTAAAACTTGACTTAAAAAGGCACTGATGGTGCGAATTAATGACATCATAACAGATAACAGTAAATATCACCTTTTGAAATCATCAAGCATAAATTACTAGTTAGCAATAATGTAGGTGACAATTAAAAACACTCTGTATTAACTTTACAATAACTTACGACCTGTCCCAGCAAGTACCTACCTAACTACTCATTCCAGAAAAAAATATAAGCGGAACTCCATTCGTGTGTTTTTCATGTGGGTAATGTAATTTATTAAGTTGTTGTCATTAAAATGTGTACGCTTGGGGTTTTAATTAAATGTTTGGCCGCTAATTGTTTTGTGGGGGCTGAGGGGAGCGTAATTTCCGATTAAAACGTTCTTCATGTGATGAGCTCATGAGCTGAGTTTATTTTCGAGGGGCTATGTCATCGTGCGACCAAACGGAGAAGCGATTAATCAAGACTGTATATATTTATTTTGTGTTGTCTTTCATTCTGTTTTCATGAGGTGAGACAGTTTTTCATTGAGGGATAGGAGAGCTGGTTGGCTCATATTAAATCATCTATGAATTCTGATAAATTGCGTTCGAATACACACAATGCTGTGGATTGTAAAAATCCCGTATTTTCTTCACATTATTGCAGTTTTAATCAAATCAAGTAAGTAAATCAACTTGTAAATCAAGTACTTGAATAAATCATAAAACTAAGGTAGATAGTAAATTAATTGTGTTGTATATATGGTCTAGGTATCCATACTTTTAGGGCCAGTTACTGGCGCAGTCATTATCCACATCATACACGCAACACCTCATAATTTGTCGAACCACCCAGTTTGAACAAGGGGGCCTAGTGGTTGGACAGATCAGCCCATGGAAGTGCAACCAGTTAGGCCAAAAATAGTCAGTGTGTTGCTTCATTCAATTAATGCTAACGCAATGCAGCCATCAAGGAAGAGCCATCGTGATGGCGTAGTGTGCCATATATAATCAGGGTTGATTCACGCCCAGAGACATATATTTTCTTCCAAATGAATGTGGGTTACTTGGAAGTGTAAACTAATTCATAATACATGATACTTTCAAGATTAAGAAATCACTACTCAAGATTCGACTCCGTGGCCGTACCATTGTTGATTTTCGCTTCATTTCAAAACTCATTATGAAGCTCGATGTAAATAATAATGTGATATTAATCCAGATGTCGCCCAGTTTCCAGTTGGTAGTACATTTTTCATTATTTATGTTATACAGAAAACAGTTGGAAAAAATAGCTATAATGAGTGTCGATGCTCTGTTGTACATCAATATCTCATAGCTTCCAAGCCAATCAGCTTACCTTATTTCCTCATGAAAAATCAGCATTATCTTCAACTCTCTATTTCTGGTTTTGTTGTTCTCAATTTGATTTTTGTTTTTTTAATAAACCGCTTCAACTAGCTTTCTCAAACTCTCAACCATGAAATTCTTGAAAAATAATTTCTTTGTTTTACGCTTCATGTTTTGTTTCTTTATTTTTCTTATTATCTCTTATGTTTTGTGGTGGTGGTACTATGGTGTTGGGTTTTGTTCTATTTTGGATTTCCGACTCTTCAATTGTTACCGACAAATGACGTCTCGTGATGTCGCTCTTCGCTTATTTAAAAATCACAATAATCCTGCTCACTCTGAAGGAAGCTGAGCGGCGAGCCAGAATACTCCAGTTGCCCGGAGCGCTCAGTCAAATGGTACGTTTCCACCGAAAGCATTTTACCGTTTCTTTTTTTGTCTTTTTTTCGAAAAAAAGAAACATTTTCTGTGTGCCGTCTTTTTATAAGCTCAAAAGTAGTTCAGGACGTTGAACATTAAAGCTTTGTTGTTGCAAGAAAGCTGTTTTTTTACTTGGGCGTTGTTGCGAATTATTTTTTATCAGTGGCAGCTAATATCATTGAATCATCCAGTTATCATCTTCATCAGTTTACGCATACTAACCATGTTTTCACATCACTCTCATTTTTGCCTTGAGCAAGCTCTTTTTGTGATGTATCGAAATGTATACATTATTTTCAAGTGGCATGTGGAAATGGTACACAAGAATTTATTTACCTACGTGTGCTTATATACTTCTACCTACTTCATAAGGCAAAATCGGTCATATGTTCCCGTCACTATTTCAATTGATTGCATATCCTTCATGACCAACTCCGTTAAATTTACTTGTATTGAAAATGTTATGAGCTTGGGAATTACTCGCGGGATCATGTTCTTTGGCAATAAACGAAAGCAGCTGGTTCTTACGTTTTATCAATGCACAGGTGTCTGGAAGTCAATATGGCAGATCGTGTTCGTGAGAAAACCTTCATTGCCTTCCAGACACCTGTGAATGGCTTTCGTCATAATTTATCTTTGTGGTGATTGCATGTAAGTGCATGCCTGGGAGGTTGCATTGCATATGGTTGGTGCAGAGCGGTGTTTGATTTCAAACTACCATCTGCTAAATTTCAAAATATATCATGCTTCTCACAATAAATTCATTTAATGAAATGGTCAACTAATTACAAGCCAATCTTGTTTCCTATGTTTTTTACCAAATCGGTGTCCACAATCACCACATCTCTTTGTTTCAGAAATATTCATTGATATTACAATAACATTTAGCTGAAATCTGGAGAAATTAGGATGTCTATTGCTATAAGAAATTTAAATTAAATACCTACTATTGCATTTTGCGTTCCAGAACCTTCTTATCAATAAATTTCCATAAATCATCGTCTAGTATTTGATATCGGTGGTATTGATATGATTCTATACCTAATTATTGTAACTTAGAATCTCAAATCATTATTATTTTTACAATGAGATTTAATTTTTCACAAATGTTGTTCTCTTATCATGTATCGTAGGTAGTTAGACAGGTTGCTTGCTTGGATAAAATTGCTGCCAGAGTTATATTTCCCACTTGCAATGTAGTATTGGCAGATGATATTATACTCGTAATATATTCAACACCTCCGATGATTTTGAGTAGTACCTAGGCCTGGAACAACTTCTTTTACTGGTTTTGAACAACAATTAACATCGTACCCAACTTAGGAGACTTCGGAAACTGTGTTAATGCTAAAAATTGTAGTAATTCGAATTCTCAACACTGCGGGGCTCAAGAATCTTTTACGGTGTCAAAATATTGGACTAGGATTTAGAGTCAGTGATCATAACAAAACAAGAAATGGTTGCAGTTGAGGCTGACAACGGTTGGCATATGAATAAGACTCAAAAAACTAGAGGCTAAAATTGAAAATTTTTTGAAAAAGTCCACTCATGCAGCATGACCCCATGAGCGAATTTTTGAAGAAATCTTCGACATTTCAGTCCCTATTGATTGCGTAGAGAAATTTTAGTTTATGATTTTGATAGACAAACATGGAATCAAATTATTAAAAATAATTGGGAGGTACTCATACTTTATTATTATTAGGAGGTACTTATACATACTTTATTATTAGGAGGTACTTATACATTAAAGAGAGCGACCGGGAGAATCGGAGCACGGAATATTTCACAGAGTAAACTCATCAGTTGTGATTACATTTTTTTTAAATTTTATTTTATTTATTTTTTTTTTTTTTAACAAGCACTTACTACCTACGTTTTAAACAGCATGGTTCTAGGATTGGTTATACAGGCATACTTCCATAAGAGTAGTTCCTCTGAATTTGGACAATGTTTCATGCAAATATTACCGATTTTTACAACTAGCGAACGGCATTATTTCGATTTTTGACTGATTTTTCATGAAATTTTTGAAAACTTGATACATATTCTTATTGGAAATTTTACGCTGATTCCGAATATAGGTACCACATGTTAGTATGCTGAAAAAAGTATTTCGTATTTGTTTGAAGTTTCTAGCACAATTCTACGGACAGTTATCTTCTGGAATGACACATACATACATATATACATACATACAATCATACATACATTAAAAAAATGCGTTAAACTTCAGAATATGATTCAGAATAGCCTGAAACGGATCTCTGCATAAAAATTTTCAAAAATTCACATTCTACAAATTTTGAGGCGAGAGCAATAGCTTAATTTTCTTCAAAAATTCGCTAAAACACTGCTGGCAAGCATACAGAGCTAAACTAAACTCAAATGAGCTTAGTTTAGCTCTGTATGCTTGCCAGCAGTGTTTTTTCAATTTTAGCCTCTATTGAGTCCTATTCATGTGCCAACCGTTGTCAGTCTCAACTGCAACCATTTCTTGTTTTGTTATGACAATTGACTCCAAATCCATGACCGTATCCTATATTTTGACACCGTAAAAGATTCTTGAGCCCTGAAGATGGTTTTATATAAACCGAAAGCTCGGTGATAAGGACTTTTATTCGTTTTTGACCCTTATCCTGATAATTTGACAACATACATATTGTGGGTCGATAATCTTTTTCTCTACTGAGGGGCTATTGGGAGCTTGGATGAGAAAGAATGATGGATATAAATTGAATGAGTTCAATCAATGGGTTGTCCTTAGGAAGAATGAATTTCGGACCTCTTTCATTCAAATATAGAATTTGAATTCATTCCCATTCCAATTGCTTTAATATGAGAATAAAGATTATCCACTCCTCTATCCTATATCATTAATGACAGTACATTCCTTCTCAAGAATCGTGTCACCAACTGCACCCTTGCAAATGAATAGGTACTTAGTTTTTCTTTTTCGGCTAACGAAAGCTTTTAAAGCTATGTCATAAATTAGGTCGAGAACCTCAAGTCGTAAGACTTGTGTGATTGGTGTCGAAGCTCTCGATTTAAAAATAATAAATTTATAGTAAAATTGGGATTTTCAGACCAATGCGTGCTGCTCATTAGAGAGAGGATTGATTTAGCTATTGAATACATTTATTTGCTACCCTCCGTGAAAAAAGCAACGTTTCTTCAAAAACACAACGTGCCGATCGTTTCTTCTGGAACTAAGTTTTCAGAAATGATTAAAGGTATTGATGGTTCATTTTGAAAATTGAATTAATCGAAAACTAAGAGCGCCATGCGACTCCCCGTCGAAACGGTTAAAATTGGAGTTCGGAGTTGCAATTAGTTCATGTTTTGTCATGAAATTATCGGTAAGTCGAAACGAGTTTTGACTGGTTGCATACGCACTGCCTTTACGATTCGATTTACAACGACCTGAAGGCACGTTTTGTTAAACTGCAGATAGGACAGTGGCTACGTTTCCATGACTCAACCTAGAAACCTGAGTTTCGAAGCACTCGTGGTATATCAAATTGTCGGAAAAGACAAGCATGAGCATTGGAATCAGTCGAAACGAAAATTTCGATTATTTGATCTTGAAACAGTCCGACCATAAATACCCCTTTGAAGTTTCCGAAGGTAACGTGATAGTCCAGGAGCCAAGGCCGAAAATCCGTAGTCATTTCATAATTTCAGGAGAAGGTTGGATATTAGATTTTGAAAATTTAGTCCGTTCTTAGTGAGAAAATCTGTGTCTACCTACTGCTAAAAATCGTTAAATTTATATTTTTTAGCAGAAAGTTGCTCTAATGAAGTTTATCTACTATAAAATAGAACATTAAACAGTTTATGTACAAAATTATGCTGAAAAATGTACTTGAATTTCATTAAAATCTGCTAAAAATCGATACAAATTGCTAAGAAGCTAAAAATCCAAAACCTTTTTTTGAATGGCAGATCGTTATTTATAATTCGTCCTTTGCCATAAATTTATAGTTAACAATTTCTTTGAACTCAAAAATTTCAAAACAATTTAGCGTTATACAATATAATTTACGAAAATTCGCTCATACGATCATGCTGCAGATATGATCTTTGCTACACTTCGGTGATCCGAACTTGACTTTTTAAGCCTTCAGGCCATGGTAAATCGAATCAACGTAAAAGAAGTGGCGCATGCGCGTTGGAACCAGTCGAAACTCAAATTTTGACACGTTTCATTGATTCGACGTCAAAACTGATCGACCACAATTGAAGTTGTCGACCCCTAGTGAAGTTTCCGAAGATAAAATGAGGGTTCTCGTGCCATATCGGGTATCGCCTTGAAATCATCTGCTTGCCTTTGGGCAAGTGGAAACGCTTTCTGAATTCTATGCCCCAGCGAAGTTACAATTTTTAACTCGGGAAAAACATCATTCATTTGAAATGGACAGGGTTTCCATTACCATTCCACCTTTTTTTGTGTTTTCCTAAACCTGTGTGCGTACCAAATCATAAGTCATTGTCTTCTTTCTTGGTTTTGTACGAATTTCCATCCTGCACTTTTCTTTAGCTCATCACTCGTTCAATTGTAAAATAAAATATGTAAAAATGTTGATCCAACGACGTAAATGTGTAGATTTTGTGCACTGGGTATTTTTTCTAGTAAGAATACAGTTAAGGGTGTACAGTGTACAATGTAAACATTTTAGTTTAGTGAGTTGAAATTGTTATTTAACCCATTCGCCGCGGAGCCCTGACCGACTGCGTGTCCCCTGAGCGCGAAGCCTTTCTTACCTGCAACTCCCCTTGTAGCGGAGAAATATTTGAGACTGTGACGCTCGCCCTCCTCTTTTAGTTTTTCTTGTTTCTCCACTATTCTTCTATTTTTGACGTAATTCTTTTTGCATGTTGTTCAGGAATATATTATTGACAGAAATGTTTGGTGTTTGAAGGGTTTGAACTTTTTTGTCATTATTATATTCTCATAAACTCGAATTCATCAATAGTTTATTGTTTTCATAATTTGTCTCATTATTACTTCATTTTTCATAAACATAATTACTGATTCATTATAGTACTACACCATTGTTATTGTTTTTGATTGTTATTGAATTCGATTATCCAAGAAGTCCAGAGAAATTGCCAGGTCAGAGCCAAAAGAATTCATCGAAAAGTGCCGCCTAGGTAGTAGGAGGTACCCACTCACACTTACACTCCTAAACCTAACTAAACCTACTAGGTATATATACAAGTAAACTAAGAAAAAACTGAAACCTGGACTATATACACTACTACTAATAAGAAAAAATAGAAATTACGAGATAAATAACGAAGGTAAGAAAAAACTGACCTTAGAAAAACGTGTTGGAAAAAGCGTCAAAGTGAGGAGAACAGAACCGAACATCAACAAAGTGTACAGAGGAATGACGCTAAAGATAACTGCGAGAGGCTTTCTCAGAATATTTCTGAAGAATCCTCACCATTTTTATGTGTATTACTCATAGAATGACAAAAGATCACGAGAAAAAGGGGTCTCCATCACGGATGAGAGAGGGTTCAGGATGGGAGAGGACTGGGGGGGACTGAAACACGTCGAGCGCTATCTAGTATGTCCCCAAGAAACTGAAAAATAGTTTGAAAAAGTTCCGGAAGACCGCAGGAGAATGCAGGAGCAGTTTGGGAAAACGCGGGCTTCGCGCTCAGGGCACTGCTAGCATTTGTGGAAAAATGAGGGCCTCGCGCTCAGAGCACTGCTAGGATTTGCGGAAAAACGCGGGCTTCGCGATGAATGGGTTAATAGTAAAGTTCCCATTTAGTTCAGTCTATGTGCAATGTTTCCCTGGTGATATGTTCAGGATTGTTCAAAAGATGAAGGGAGGCTTAGAGTTACGAAATTGCGTTACAAAGGAGTTTTCTATTCTAATATTCTAGTTATGAATAAACAATACATATTGAGGGCGATATGGAAGAATAAATGAAGATTTTATATTAGAGCTAAATAGTTAGTATTAAATTCTTCAACTAGCTGGACTAAACTAACAATAAATGTGTCTCCTGAATGAAGTAGTTCTTATTATTAGATGGAAAGAAAAACAACGTGAATTTTAAATGAAACCAAACAATGAATACCTATGGAGTAGTGCAGATTTACAGTCCCGTAGGGTACACCTACATTGGATCCGGATTTCTCCCGTTCCGATCCGATCCGATGACGCTAGATAGCTGGCTGTATTTCAAGGCAGACATTGGAACCGTTTCTCCTGATTCGGTGACACCAGACACCAGGTACACAACATGTCCCGCTGTGTGCGCCCCTGCCGACCTGAATTCGAACTAGCATCAACTGGCAATGGAAATAAGCTCCCTGACGGGTAGCTGAGTTCTGTAATTATTCAATGGTTGTTAATATCACCCGTGGTGAAGTGGATAACGTATCGGACTTCTAGAGTGATGGACCCTAGTTCAATCCCAAGCGCTGGACGAATTTTTCGCATTCGAATTCAACCTCCGTAACATATTTTTAAACGTTATTATTCTAAATGTTTTAAATCATACTTTAAAACGTCATTTTGATCTATTCGTCTAACTAATCTGCATTTTACTAGGGGATTGACTACTTGATGTTATGTATTTTTGAGATGCGAGCTTGCGAGCATCCAGACCACCAAACTGCACAAATCATTCTGATAGTTGTCCAACTAATCTATATTTTAGCAGCGGAAGTAGATTAATAAAAATTAAGGCGCTAATTCTCAACGGAACCTATTTGTGCGAAAAGACTATGTGAGGGGGGTCGTCGTGTGAACATAGTTATAATTCAGCTCGCTAGGGGCGCGCACAGCGGGACATGTTGTGTACCCAACGTCAAGTTTCGGCGACCCCCGACGTCTCCCAATCCGAACCTATCAACCGGCCGATCGAATGTGTTCTGTTCCCAATTCGAATTCTTTATGCCATTCGCAGTGAAATGGCGAGAAAATTTTATAAGGAATAACTTGATCAGTTTGTGAGTCGACTAGGGATGAGCGCTTTCAATAAATGGAACATATTTGTCTCCAAATCAAACTTTCCTGTTGTATTTCAAGGTTCGAGGCTTTATTGGCAAGTTATAAGAGAAAATACCAGAAAACATCTTGGTAAGTAATGCGTCTATTACAGGGACGTCCCTATGTATGGGTTGATTTTGGTGAGAATAGCAAACAGATCGGTATTTTGCTGGATGTACCCCCTCTATTACAAGTATGTGCTGCGAAGAAATAACCCTCTCCCCTCCTGCACCCACAACCATAATAAAGTATGAACTGATTTCACAAATTGGTAGAAAACATCACGATATATCGGTATCTCTAAACCGAAAGATTAAAAAGAGATAGGGAAAAAACGGATGAGAAAAACGAAAATATCATGATTTATTGGATTTATCCCTGCATTTACCCCAACCGTATGTAAATTTGAACCTTCCAAGGTTTGTAGAATAACTGGACTGAAATCTGGATCAAAAGAAAAAACAGTCGGAAATCAGAGGAGAATGGTGAAAAACATAATGCTCCCCCCTCCTTCCTTTATAAGGAAATTTGAAACTCATGACAAATGTCCCAAAACTAGACCAAATTCTTAATTAAAAAACAAACAAAACAAAACACGAAATTCAGTCGAGAATTGTGGCTTGGTCACTGTTTGAATGAATTGGTAACTACCCCCTCCACCCCCCAACCTCAAATCCGGTATTCCTAAGATTTTTTGCACTAGACTAAAATTAGGATTAAACGAAATAAGAATAACGAAAATAGATTGGGAATTGTAGTCCTGGGCAGTGTCGACAAAATTTTGTTGTAGAAAAGCACGTTTTTTCTGCCTCACCCTTCGCTAGTGACATATGCATTTCTTCAATAAAACTCGGAGTTTGGGAGAATAATTCGAGAACTACCGTAATTATGTGTACTTAAAGACGGTGACCAAAATATTCAGCATCAATTCCAGAAATTAATGTGGAGATAGGATTGAAAATCTGGGTAAGATTAGTTGCGGATGAAAACATTATAAAATATTTCGAATCGGGAAACTTCCGGGTCCAGTATTGGTACCTACCTCTGATGGATGTCGTCGGGTTCCGATTTTCGGGAATAATCGGATTGGATCTGATAGGGAGAATTCTGCATCCAATGCAGCCTTGAAAAGAAATATGTAGGAGCAATGATTTATTTTAGCTCGAAATGTTCTGGTATCGGTGTATCCGCTAGTCGTGGACACAGACTTTAGAGGTTTTGTAACTGTTAACGCTGCTCAGGGCGATAGCTCGCCTGGACCGCGGGTCCCATCTTCGGTTGGTGCTTATCCAGTTTTCCAGATCCGATCGCTTGTTGTTGATCAACAAGACGTAAGTTTTGGCCAAATCTCAAAAATATGATTATGAAGATTCTTTATTCTGTTGTTGTCTTTAGACGTTTCACGCAGTAAAAGTTAAGAGTATGGTCATTCTACAAAGCTCATCATGAATTTTTTTACATGGTTCGCTCACAGCTAAATATAGTGGCACATCTTCCCACGTTATCTATTTCATTAGCTGAGTGGCGCTCAAAACTTGGGCTAATAATTACAATTATTCTCTCCCCCTCCCCAATTATATACTCAATCATATACTTTATTAATTATATACTCAACTATACAATTATATACTCCCCCTCCGAGTTGCCAGTGGAGTCCATGATGGCGCTCCTTTTTAGTCAAGGATGGCAACATGGCTCCCCTTGGAAACGTGTCACTCCCAGTGTCCCTTTAGACACCTTGTTCAATGCCGCTTGAGATGAGGCTTAAACCTTAATAAAAAAATTATTATTATTACGACAATCAACTTGAAGCCTAAGCGAACGTAGAATGATCCAAGAAGCTCGTTTAAGTTCAATTTCGTACAAAGTGTTGTCATCTTAAATCATTTCAAGTTACTGTAGTTAATAGCGCATTGTTTAGTGATTAATTAAATTTTATTGTTTGTAATTGAATGCTCATTTTCTCTTTTGTTTTGTTTGTTGCTTCAGTATTTTACACAAGTTACCTTGTAACTGTCAATAGAGAGTTTTTGGCGACTTCAAATTAACCCTTTAACATAGTCTTGAGGGATCAAATGAAGATGCTAACCCAAAAGGAACCGGGAGAACGGTTGCCTAAATTTTGATGTCACATCACCGGTGGTTGGGCAACGCGATATTTTTCCCCCAGCTGTCTTGTTTGTCTACTGGTTGACTAATCAACTTCTTCATTTCGATATGAAACGCCGATTTTCAATCCTGAATTCGAATTTCACGTTGGTTTCCGTACAAATATGGGCTAATTTCTCATTTTGGTTTATTATTTCCAATAATAAGCCTATGTGATCGTATAGCAAAAAAATTTTATAACCCACCCTCAAACTTTGTCACTTTACGTTTCAAGGTGCGTAGAATCCAAATTTGAAATGTCCGTTCGCTGTCAGCCGTCCAGGCCATAAAAGGCCTAAGAATTGACTTGAAAAACCCGTTCTTTCGCACATAGACTCCATTTGGGGTCTAGTTGGTCCTAACGTTTAACCATCCCGATCGCTTTACTCGCATAGATGCTATGGGCCAAAAACGGGCGAAAAAGTGTCTTTTTCGAGGCTTTGAGTGTTAGACACGCACGCCTGGCACGCTTGGCAGGGGGTCACGGTGGGTGGTGAGGGGGCTGAGCGGAGGGTGGAGTGAGAGGAAGAACAGAGGTGGATACTTGAAAAGAGACTGGCGAAAGCCCCAGAGCATGTTGGTTACTATAGCTGGCTATCTGATTCAGAAATAATAAACCATTATGTTATAATTTGCAGCGTTTTTTAGTTTTCAACTTGAAAACAGGGCCATGGATTTAACGCGGAGATTGTAAGCCTCAAGTGTGGAACACCGCGGTTTAGTTGCACTTGTAGGTCATTTTAGCTGTTACGAACTTCATGTTTTTGGGTTTTCCGTTGGGTAAATTATCAACAAGTATGAACAAGTATTTATCTCTATGACAATGAACCAGGATTTTACCTGATAATCATCAGTGGAGGCAGCACTTCACGCAATGTTCACGAGGAAACAGCTGAAGGATCAGGCATCTAAGAGCAATACTGCGAAGAAGTAGTGTCTTGAACTAAGTTTTCTCATTTAAAATATGTGAAATAATAATGAAAACAAGGCTCTAATCGACCAAATAGAGCCTGTGTGCAAAAGAACGGATTTTTTTCGATCGAGCTGAAGGCTAGTAAAGCGAGACAGCAGAGGCGGACTTGAGATGGCACATTCAGTTTTCTTGAAACGAAAAATAACCAAGTTTGAGGGGTGTTCAAGAAACCTACCCGCTACATCAACATAATTAGTGAGTACCTACTGACGGGAAATTTAAAGAAAAACTATCATTATTTACTTCACCAGTATTCGAGTAATTTTGAGGTTACCAGTAGTGTTACATTTACAGGAAGGTTAGGCTGGTGTCGTGTGCCTTTAGGTTCCCAAATGGGTGACGTTAAATGAGCCATTCTAACGTACGACGTTGCTAACGTCCCCTCAAGGTCACGTACTCTTGGGTACGTTAGGGTGACGTTAAGGGTACGTTAGTGGTCACCAAAAACTCTCTAGGGTGACGTTAAAGGCACGTTAGTGGTCACCAAAAACTCTCTATAAATACACTATTATCCAACGTTTATTTTAAATAATAGATAAATAAGACTATTTTTGCTGAGTACCCGCCCTTATATTAGTCACATTTCTTTTTGCTTAGAAAATTATGTTGATTATACACATCTAAGAATGATTTGTGTCTAAGTAGAAAAATTTGATTCACTCTGCCAATTTGGATATAATTTTAGCCAGTTATTTAAATTATGTGGAGTTTTTTCTCATTATTTTAACTCTTTAGTTTTTAAAATATTCATTTGCCATTGTTCTGCATGGGGTGCATTGTTATTTTGGCTAATTGGGCATGCTATATTGGTAAAGTTGGGTTAGGAATTTGAGTTGCTCTCTCCATGACAACAGGTATTAAAAGGGGTTTGGGTACATTGTTTCATATTTACCCAGTATAGGAATACATATTTATCTAGATGCTGCGTATCCATTTTTAATATAAATTATAGATCTTGTAATTTCCACTACGGAAGTTCCATTCCAAATACATAGGAGCCGCTGTAACCCTTTCCTGCTAGCTGCAGCAGTTGTTCAAACCACGTGAATTTAATACACGGTCACTCTGTTTAGGCTATGTTTATATCCGTGGTAGTGGCATCAGTTTGAAAAGTGGATGATGATGACAACAGCAGTCAAGTCTCCATTCCAAATACATAGGAGCCGCTGTAACCCTTTCTTGCTAGCTGCAGCAATTGTTCAAACCACGTGCACTTAATACATGGTCACTCTGTTTAGGCTATGTTTATCCTCATGGTAGTGGTATCAGTTTGAAAAGTGGCCAATTACGCTAGCATTGTAGCCTCTATCCCAAATATATTAGGTTGAATAAATAACTGTAACTCATTCCTGCAAGCGACAATGGTTGTTCAAACCACGCGAACTTGAAACACCCCGATTTAAGCCCGATTTAAGCTTTTGTTTATCCTTGCGGTAGTGACCTCAGTTTGAAAAAGTGGCCTATGCTAGCAGTCTAGCCTCTATCCCATATGCATGAACACAGCCACTCTATTTCTAGTCCGTGCTGTCGAGTTTCTTTTCTTTTTTTTTTTTTTCTTTTTTTTTTCGAGACATCTCAACAGTTCCTGTTCACATACTTGAGCCGTGAAGATAATCATAACCTAAAGGAAACATAGTGGGCACATAACAACAGGTGAACCCACCATGATGTAGTTCACATTTACCACCACCATGTGACTGTTGTGGAAGTTATAGTGGGAGCTGACACCAGAAATTATGTGAGTTATTGAGGGTTTGCTATAACAAGTTGGTGGGTTCTGGTAAGCATCTGCTGACCGAAATGGCGAGGGATTGAAAATTCCTGGGAAAAATCCGAAGTTTTTTAAAAACGTTCACTCCCAGAAATGACAATCTAATTTATCTATTGAAACTGTAGAATTTTGATGGTAGTTTAGACAATTTTTAAAATTCCCCCGCTCCCACTTTGGGAATGTCTGTTTTTGCAAGGGAAAAGCTCCAATTGACTTTAGCTTGTATATATCATAGATGTAACCACAAAAATTAGATATAAGATCTTTCTGAAGGTATTATGGTTTCTAGGTTCAATGTGTTATTATTTTGCATGCCCAAGCCTGGGCTTCACGGTTATTCCCACACTACTTCATTGAAGGTTCGATGTGCTTTTTCCTGGCTCACAAAAGTGCTTTAGGCTGATGCGCTTTTTTCTCCTACGTTATCATGATGTTATATTTAGTGCATCTTGACCCTATGGACACCGGGGGCAATTTGTTGTACCTTTGCAGCATGAAGTTCAATGCCTAGGGTTCTCTGAAAGCTCGAAGCATGTTACGCTATTTATGTTTACCTCTTATTTATTATGTTTACTTTATCATTTGTCTATCTTCAAAAACATCTATGTACATTCAATTATTTTTTTCAACTTCTCTTTCAAACTGCGCAGCTTCTTCATTTAAAAGATCGTTACAAGTATCACCAATTAACTTTTCGAGGGTTGACTGTTTGATAGAATTAATTAGTAGCTACTAAACTGGGTGTTTCTTTACTACAAGCCATTCATCATTATACATGGTTGCTCAGGGGGAACGGACAAATATCGTACGTTATCGTAAATATAACGTGACTCATTATGTTGCTCTACTCTAAAAGATACTGAACCTGAAAGATACTGCCTTGCTACCAAAAGTGGCGTATTTTTAATAGTCACTCTTGGGCCACAATATGCTTTCAAATCACTTATCATTTCAGTTATTCATTGTTATCAGCTATTTTGCCTAGTAGTTAAAAGAGTAATTTCCCTCGTAGATTTTGTTAAAAGAAAAAGTGTGTGTAGTTGCAAATTTAATTTCGATGTTGCTTTCAATTTATTTTTAATTTTCTTTGACTTTAATGTATTTGAATAGTTTGTGTTGTATTTGAATTTTTCGCAGATTATGAATATGTAGTGTTAATCTCCACTTACAACTTGCTGGTTACATGAAGTGGCGTAGATGAGTATTCAAAACCGATTGCGTTTATTGAAGATGATCTAGTAGTTATTCGGAAAAATATCGAGTTTTTTAATTTAGAAAAAAGTAAGAATTAGTTATGACACATAACGTAGGGAGTCTCTGAAGTCTATGCCACATCCTCGTGACCATTTTCTTGTATTTAGTTGGTAAACGAATGAATCATTAGTACTGCTTAGTATAAGTTCGCGTAAATATATTAATGAGGTGTGTTACCTTGAGTCGATAATTGATTGTTAACATTGGTGTTTGCAGCTGTTCACACTCTGGTCTTGGCTGCCTGTTCGCATCACAATGTACCAGCCGATACTTCTGTACACAACTGAAGAACATGGATGCTCTCTGCAGACTTTCTACGTCAGAGTGGAGCAACACGAACCCACTCTCCTCCTCATCAAAACAAACAACAACGAGGTGAACATCTTCATGCATACAATGCTCTGCTCACTCCTCAATACTATGACTCACAGCTGAAATCACATCTGAATAGTCTATTGGTATAAGTACGTTTATCGTAACACCTTTGCTCTGCATTAAAGGCCAACTCTGCAGACAAAAAATTGAATTAACATTACGTTAAAATAGAACAAAATAAAATAGCAAATAAGGATTCTAATTAGGTACTAAAATATTACTTGATTAGAACAACAACATTACAATCACCACCAAAGTATAGTAGTATAGTACTTACTACTGCTTGAGGGTAAAGTCCTGATGGTAAATATGCGGTTTTTCAACTTTTCTCGGTCAATAGTGGACCGATTTTGATGATTCTTGTGGCGTGTCTATTAGTTTTGAAATTCCCCATGGGAAATGAAAAGGGCAGTAAAGGACTACCCTTACGAGTTTGTAAAATATTATGTTATCATAATGGATTAAAAAAGATAGAAGCATTGAAGATTTCAGGTTGGTAACAGCTGTTCCCTCACTCCTGTGATAACAGCTGTTATCACCCTCATTTTGCGGGCAAATGCCTCTTTGATATCGTCTGAATCAACATTTTTTAGGAAACGCTGTAAATCGATGTTTACTGATAACAATGTCAACCCGTTTGTTCGAAATCAATGTTCAAAACTCTGGTTCCGTAAAACAATGATCTTCGTTAACCATGGTTAGGGATTGTTGGTGAAATCGGCCCTAAGTTAGTATAAAAATTGGGTACTCGGACCAACCTAAAATATTCACTCTCTTTGAGGCCTAGGAACAAAATACCTACTAAAATGCCTAGTTTGAAATTCATTTCTTTGCAGGTTTTCGGAGCTTACTGCTCTTCAAGATGGATCGAGCGCAACCAAAAAGACGAGCGAGGGAACCGTGTTGCCTACTTCGGTACCGGTGAGACTTTCCTCTTTTCACTGTACCCTGAGCGTGCCAAGTACTCTTGGGTCGGAGTCGATGAGTCCAAATCTCATGTCAAACATTCTGCGGAGCTGTTTATGGCAGCTGATGCTAAAATGATCACAGTTGGAGGAGGGTAAGAGTCTATTTAGTCTCTAGTCTATTTATGTTTCTGTATACCAGGTTGTGCATAATGAAGAATACCCATGGTCCAGATACCTAATTACCACTAAACCCGTCAGAGTTTTTGGTGGTGTGGAATTATATTATGATGAAGCCCATTCTTTTTACGAATTTGAAATATAAGGTTTGTTTGCAGTGACCATTGAACCAGTAAGAAACAGTTTGGGGTGTTCGCAGTGTCCATTTGGGGAAATCTCCGACTGTATAGTATCCATATGGTCCGTTCGCAGTGACCACCAAACCAGTTTGAACCACGTTGTGGATGGGTTTGACCGATCTGAGAAATTTCTGCTGATCGATCTGATGGTTCGCTTCCCACCTCACCGTGGCTCAAAGTAGCCAATCAAATCATTCCACTGTGAGATGTGTGGGTAGCTGGAGCCCAGCGAGCTGAGTTTACTGTGGAGATGATAATATAAGCCAGCCGAAGGAGATAAGATAGCTATAAGATATTTGTGTGACATGCACTGTTTACTAAGTTCTGCCTTTGCATTTACCCTCGTTTTACTTCTATGGTTATTTATCAAGAGTTTCCTGGTTGTGTGATAGAAAATCTTATTGGTAACGTTGAATGGGAATCTTCGTCTAAATAGCAACAAAATACAAAATCATACAGTAAAATGTTATTACTTAATCACAACTGAATAGTTGTTTGTAGAGCTTTTAAAATTACAAATTACGAACGACGGTCGACCTCGAGATCGAGTTGAATTCTTCCCACGATAAACACCACATTCTCCCGCAAAATCATCAGCTGGAGGCAAGAAAAGATTGAGCATGGATCCATATTGCATGGATTTCTTATTCCTGTTGTAAGGTTTGTTACCAATGAATACAATGGTATTATTCATTTTTCAGCCTGTTTGTTGATTTGCAGGCCATCTCTTAACGGTTCAGGTTCTTTTTAATACATGAAATGTTTACCTATTCAAAGGATGGCACGAGCCTACCAAGCACATTACAGCTGTTGGAGGCTACACTACGGTTTACTTCAGTCAAACCCGTTCAACTGTTTGAAATTAGGTGATGGTCACGCTCCCTGGTTACGGAACCCAAAACTCCACAAACCCAACATTCTGTTTTAAATAAAGTTGAGACCTAACTTTGAAACATATTAGTTATGGATTTTTGCCTTGCCGTTCGTAGGTTTGGTGTGTTGAGGGTCGAGAATTGTTCATAGGCTTCTCAAATAATGTGATTTTATTCATAGGCTGAGCGCATTTGGCCTCTTCAGAGCTTATTATTGATTGGTTCATGTTTAAATATAAGTTTTTTAGGGCCTCCTTCAACATCTCAGTCACAACCAGTTATATTTGGAGATGCTGCTTGCGTCAATTACTTTAAAATAGAAAGGGATGTGAAAATTTGTGTGGAGAGGCACACATTGTCTGCTAGTTGAACCTCTTAGTTCTGACCTTGTAAATTTGGTACTATTTACTAGGTTCAGTTTGTTGTTAAATTGAGAAATATTCAAAATTTAACAACAAATTGAACCTAGTAAATAGCACCAAATTCACAAGGTCAGAACTAAGAGGTTCAACTAGCAGACAATGTGTGTCTCTCCACACAAATTTTCACATCCCTTTCTATTTTAACGTAATTGACGCAAGCAGCATCTCCAAATATAAGTGGTTGTGACTGAGATGTTGAAGGAGGCCCTAAAAAACTTATGTTTAAACATGAACCAATCGATAATAAGCTCTGAAGAGGCCAAATGGCGGCGAAAGCGCTCAGCCTATGAATAAAACCATAATAGTTGAGAAGCCGATGAAAAATTCTATACCCTCAGCACACCAACCAAACCAACTTTAAAACAAAGTTGTATCATAATTATTTACTCATTTTTAGCTGTCGAAGGGTTGTACGATGGTAAACATATAGACCATAGGGCCTCTTAACACGTCCCCCGGTTGAGGCCGGGGAAACACCACCTTGAAGGAGACAATTAACCCCAACAGGGCTCTACTTCCTAGCCGCCGCCCCCCTAGATAGGGGAGAACTACAAGGGCGTGAAACCTACTACCCCCGCGAATCCTTCAAAGCGTTAAGAGGCCCTTTGGTCTATACATTTACCATCGTACAACTGTCGAAGGGTTGAAAAATTATTATTTATCAACTTTTATACAGAACCTGAAAAAGTACAAGTTGCATTTGCTTGTGTCATAACTCATCTCTTTTCAACTTATCTTTCCGCAGAGACGGTCAAGCCATCTGGATGGATGAAAACATCAGGTACGGCAAAACTGACAGCTGCCTAACCTTCAACAACCCTCCCCTCTGTAGAGGGCGGGACTTTGAGATCAAAGTACTCGAAGTCTACGGTTTCGGAACCAGTTAAATCCGTACAAAAAACGAATCTCATAAAGCACTCTGTTAAGTACAGTTGCAGTAAAATTACTTCTGTACGAAACGCGACATATTCGTTGATAAGACTAGGTACATATCAACACCCTACTCTTCAGAATAGCTTTTGGAGATCAGCCGGGTAAGTCATTTTATTATTAGCTATGTGTGTAACCCGTTTAAACGAATATAAGTGACAACGAATGTTATTACCTTACCTTGTCCAAGGTAATGAATTTATATGTGAAATTTCTTTTGCCATTACAATGATTTAATTTATATTCAGTAGTTCTCCCAAAACAATCTTTGCGCTAGATTTGATCACGTGGAAAATAATATGATCGAATTCTTATCTTTTAACAAGCCTTCCAAGAACATAAGTACCGTTAGCCAGAACATAAGTAAGTACCTACCAATACTGACTTTTTTAGTAGTTCCAAAAACATCTCACACGAAATGTTTTCATGACATGCACTAGCTCAGATCGATGTCAGCATCATTTTTTTCATCAAGCTATTTAGTTGGACTATTTTTAGGATAAGTTTTCTCCTGGAGTTGATAAAACGAAGTTTCCAGACACCCTAAATGAAACGTAAATCTTCTTCTGTCAGCCACTCTTCACGAATTCGATGTGTAGACTGTTCGCATTGATTCTGTAATCCTAAGTGTTTCCTCTGGCAGCTGTATTATTGAAGGTTTTCAACAAGTATCCAATACTAATTGTTGAGTGCGAGCTACTCAGAGCAACCTATTGGTTTATTAATTATTGATTCTTCTGAAGATTTTATTGTTGATTTCAAAAGTTTATTGACAGACTACCCTATTTTACTGTTGTAAAAAAAAACCTGTTATTGATTAAAATCGAACAAGGGAGAATAAAGGAACACTCCTATGAACCTGCATAGAGCGGCTGTTAGGAACTAACGATCACGAATACTCAAACCTGTAAGTATAAAAGTTTTTTTTAATCATCTGAAATTGTAACTTGATTTGATCAAGACCATAGATTTCAGTAGGAATGAAAAGTTGTCTAGTAACAGTCAAGTAATATGCAGTTTGTCTAGTTGCCTACAATGTTACTAACAGCATCCTACTTATCTATGATGGATCATAGGTTGCTCAAATTCATGTTTATATGCTATGAATAAGGAATTCAGATGATTCTGGAAGCGAATGTTAGGTATAATGGTTCATAGCTTTATTGTTTGGAGTTATTTCTTGGAAGCAATTCCACCACCCATTTTCTTATTCAATTGATCAATCGATCAAGTCCTATGAAATAGGGCTTTTCTCAACATCTAGGTACCTAACACCTGTAGATATCACGCATTCTTTACCTGAGCATAGTTCTCCTGGTCTCAGAGTGAACCTTCGTTCTCCCTTGTTCCACGATGAAAAATATCGTATTATCAAATCAATTAGTCTGTAATATGTTGTAACGCCTTTTGTATGTGTTATGATTTTATTGCAATCGTTTCCTTGTTTTGTTACAATGATACGACGATTTCATTAAGGTAGTTTACAGTGCTGTTATCTCTTCATAAGACTTTTCTCTCCCTTCAGCCATGAGCATTATTTGTATCGACCCATTCTCGTTGTCTTTTGAGTTTATTTTTCTATGACAGTTGATATTATAAAAATGTGGAATTATACAGTTACTGTATAGAATCAAATCAATGTTTTGAAGTATGTTATAATAAAATTATCGTGAACACAACAACATTCTTTGTGAGTTAGAATAATTGTTACGTGAAATAACTTTCTAATGGTGATCAAGACCCAATCTTGGAATATGCTTTGTAAAGCACTGACTTTGCAGAAAATCGTACGCAAAATCTCATTGTTCGTGCTAAGTGGCATAATAAAAAGAAATAAAGAAAATTGCATGTTCGCTTTATATTATAAATTTCAGATTTATTCGTTTGTTGAATCGTAAAAATTTATTCAGTGTTTTATACAACGTAGAAGTTAGAGTAAAAGTATTAATAAGGGAAAGAATGTGAGGTTTTAACAGAATAACAAAAATTTGAATATTGGAAATTGAAATAAAAAACATACCTAGGTATTGTTATGTTGGCCAACGAGTTCTTTCGTGCAAAAATATAATATATGATAATCTTAAACTGCCATTTGTAATTTGTAAACGCTAGCGATACAAAAACTAATAATAAAGCTGTGAATATTTGAAAACCTATGATCTTGACTCCGAAAATAGATGGAAAAAATGAAAACAAATTTGCGCATGACCAAGTTTATAATTATGTAGGCATTATTGTTATTTTTGTAGAGAAAAGAAAGTATCGAAAAGTTATAATCTTCCTAACCATTGTGCAAATGAATTATAACCTGTTGAGAATCTGTGTGATGGAAGAAATTTCGACCTGTGTTGTTGTGAGGGGAATGTTCATTTTTTTATGTTTTCCCTGATGCCTAAGTTTTAATATTTTTGTTATTTCGAGGAGCAACATTCCAGTTGTGTTTGTTGTGAAGGGATATGTTCTAGTGTCGTTAGAGTTGTTTAGTTGGTACTACATCATGTGGGGTCATGAAGGTTGTTCTTATGTTGGCAGCACTGATAATTGTGAAAATCTCGAAAATTAGTATCTTCCTATGTGTAAACAAAAACTAAAAAAGATGTAAAGCAAAAGACGATTAAAAAAAAACACCATTTTTACGCTTACTGCTTTGACAAAATTTCTAAATTAATACAATGTAACACATTGAAATCGCATTTGATGAAATGTCAAGATGGCTGTCCCAGTCTGAACAACATTGAGAAAAAAGGTATCTGAAAAAAGGATTTGATTTCCGATTTCGCTGGACTCGTTCGTTCCCCAAAACTATAAGACCAATAGTGATGCCAACGAACCTTTTATTACTGATTTCTCACCCATCATGATCAGATTTTGATGATGATTTTTGAATTAGTGCCAACTTGGTTACTCTAAATAAGTTTTCAAATGTAGACTAAAAATATATTTTAGTCAAGCTTTATTTTTTGTTTAGAAGTCGAGTGTTATCAAAATTAATTATTTTGATAACAAACCTCTCATGTCTGTTCAATTGTTCGAAGCTAGTCTTTAACCACTATTTTTTCTTATTAATTTCGCATTATTTTTCGTTTCTTCCTCTTCTCCTTTCACGTATACTTATATTTTTTCCAATTGTATTGCCTTATAATCTTAGAAGATATCGACATGGTGAAGCATGTATCAGAAGTAATATTATGAAGCAAACGTGATGACTAAGCTATTATGTGGTGTCGGAATTTTTAACTAGTTAACGTAGAAAAAAAGTTGTGTTTTGTCAAGTTTAAAACAAAAAGTAAAATGTTTAACATCTTGTTGGAATGATTAATAATTTATGTATTTTATAGAGTGGCTACTTCACTTTAGCGTTGTTTCTTTTCGGATCGACCAATGACTATCGTGCCTGTCCTTAAATACTGCATAGCTGCGGCTAGATTGCTGTTAGAGTCCCTCAGAAAAACATGTTGGCTTCTTTTAAATGTTAAGCCTTGGATATTGTAACTTGATGTGCAAATCTTGTTGAAGAAAATTGTGGAATGTATTCTTCTTATTTCTTGGCTGGATGTAGGTTCTTCAAGCTTCACTCTGCTTCTCTCCATCGTAAATTGCCGTATTTTGGGTTCCCGTATCCTAGAAAGTGGAACTTTCGTTTATTCGTCGCATTATTAAAGATTTCACTTGTCGAAGAACGAAAACCCTTGGTTGTATTGGAAAAAAATAAATAAAACTGGTATGTTCTACTGTATCCTTAGTCGCCAGTGGCATGCTTTTAGTCGACAGTGTTAGCGCGTGTAGCTTTAAATGTTGTCACGTAAATAGTTGTTATGTTCATGTACAATTTTTATTACTCGAATATATTGGATGGAAATCGCTGTTTCGATAATTGGAAACTGTTGTTCAGGTGAGTTTTTCATGTTAATCGCCAAATGTGAACCACTGGTTAGTGTCTAGAGATATCAGCTAATTGTTGCTCGCGTCAGGCAGTAAGAGACTTGTCAATCGTGGCCTGCACGTGGCCCCACGCTTCGAAATTGTACTTTATCATAATACGTCACCCTCTAATAATTTTAAACACTCAAGATTAGTGTCTTCTGTTGGAACAGAAATGTGGGGTGTTGGTCGACTTTTTTTAACAGCCTGTATTTTGCTGAAAACAACTAATTTGTGATGTATTTTCGTGTTTAAAATGCGAGCGAAGAGAAAAAAAAGTCCAGTCATGCAGCATGACCCCATGAGCGAATTTTTGAAGAAATCTTCGACATTTCAGTCGCTATTGATCGTGTTGAGAAATTTTAGTTTAAGATTTTGATAGACAAACATAGAATCAAATTATTAACACACGCACAGAGTAAACTCATCACTTGTGATTAGGTACTTTTTTTTTTTTTTTTAAAGCACCTACTACCTAAGTTTTAAACAGCATGGTTCTAGGATTGGTTATACAAGCATACTTCCATAAGAGTAGTTCAATCTGAATTTGGACAATGTTTCATGCAAATATTACCGATTTTTACAACTAGCGAACGGCATTATTTCGATTTTTGACTGATTTTTCAACTTTGAAATTTTTGAAAGCTTGATACATATTCTTATAGGAAATTTTACGCTGATTCCGAATATACCACATGTTAGTATGCTTAAAAAATTATTTCGCACAACAAATCGCAAAAAACAGGCTATTTTGAAATTTTTGACTACATTTTTGAAAATTTCAACCCGAAGATCATGCTGGCCAACGAACTTGAACTTTCGTTTTGTGTCCTTAACATTTTAAAATTTGTTTGAAGTTTCTAGCACAATTCTACGGACAGTTATCGTCTGGAATGACACATACATACATATATACATACATACATACATAAAAAAATGCGTCAAACTTCAGAATATGATTCAGAATAGCCTGAAACGGATTTCTGCATAAACTGTTTTCAAAAATTCACATTCTACAAATTTTGAGGCGAGAGCAATAGCTTAATTTTCTTCAAAAATTCGCTAACATCACCAAACTATACAGAAATCTATACATACATCCAAAAAAAAAAAAAAATCCTTTTGGATGTAAAATCTATACATCCATGAGTTAAATATTTCACTCAAGCACATTTTTTTCTCAATAAGCTGTGTACCTATACCTGTGTTCGAACTACCAACTATTAAAGAAGTGTACCCAAAATTCGATCCACACCTCACGTTTTTGACCCACAGAAAACAGTGGAAAGGTATCGTTTGATTTGTATTCCTTTTTTTTCTCTTTCTATTTTACGAATGAATTTGTGATTCAAATACTCAATTTATTGATGAAAGAACACATGTTGGTTTTCTCGTTGAAGCACTACAAGTTCCTGATGACTCGTGTAGCTAAATGTTGCTCAACACGATGAGTTGATATTTTTCTTAGACTGTACCTACTGAAAGACTTATGCGCTAGTTACCTATTTTATTCTTTCTATAATGGTCTGAAGTAGACTTGGCCTTCTGTGATTTCCCATCTAATTTAACAAGCTTGTTTTTTCACATTTCCTCCATTTTAGGCCCCGAGTTGTATGTTTCGGCCTAAAAAATACCTACCTAACTAACAAAGTAGTTATATCCTTGATGGAGAAAAACTACCACGATATGATTAAGACTCTCACTGCAGTGACGCGATTTTAATTGAAAGTAGTAATATTACATTATCTGTAATGGTTATTATTGCGTTATTTTTCCCGCTTTGTTTTGCGTTATTAATATATGTTGATGTTATTATTGTACTGGTCAATTTAAAAAATGAAAATAAATTTTATGTTGTAAACATATCTCTACGTTAGGTGTTGAATGAACAAAAAAAATGCTGTAGTAAAATCATATTAGAATTCATTGTTTCTGTCGTTTTTTTATTTCAGTACCCTTTTCCGTATAACAGTGTGCCTGCCAGTCAGGTGAATTCAGAGGAAAGTCACAAAATTTAGTAAAAATGAACATGAGTCAAGGAATTTCAGGGTATCGGGCGTATCAGATTGCAGTAGTACAGGGTGGTCCGTAATAAACAGGCACATTTTAAAATCCTGTAACATTCACAAATTCGATCGTAGGGATTAAAAAATAAGCAGAACGTGTAGAGAAAATCAGTAAGTTTTATTCACAATTGAAAAATCGGAAAAAAATTATCAAGTTTTAGAAATTATGTCATTTAAATGACGACCCTGTTTGGTAACGCACAGTTCAAGACGGTCCTTGAAGTTCTACATCACTCTTTGCACCATATCTTCCGGTATTTCCGCGATTTCTCGTCTTATTGACTGCTTCAGTGCTTGAATGGTTCGTGGTTTGTCCACGTACACTTTAGATTTCAGGTGGCCATAGAAAAAAGTCACAGGGGGTGAGGTCTGGGGAACGCGGAGGCCAGGGAACATCCCCATGCCGGGAGATCACGCGTCCGGGAAAAATCGTTCGCAAAAAGTTCAATGAAATCCTGGCCGTGTGGGCGGTTGCTCCATCTTGTTGGAACCCCCTCAAGCTGAGGAATGAAGAATTCTTGAAGCATCGCGAGATAGCGTTCAGAGTTAACAGTCACTGCATTCTCTCTGCCATCTTAAAAAAAAAAGTATGGCCCAATTATTCCGAGTTTGGAAATTCCACACACCACACCGTTACCTTTGGTGTAAATGTCGAAGGTTTTCTCCAGCCCAATCACGGCAATGGTGCAGAGTGATGCAGAACTTCAAGGACCGTCTCGAACTGTGCGTTACCAAACAGGGTCGTCATTTAAATGACATAATTTCTAAAACTTGATAATTTTTTTTCGATTGTGAATAAAACTTACAGATTTTCTCTACACGTTCTGCTTATTTTTTAATCCCTACGATCGAATTTGTGAATATTACAGGATTTTAAAATGTGTCCGTTTATTACGGACCACCCTGTATTATTAATTAAATATTCAAGATAGCATACGTACCTCTTTTCAGGTAGGAAAATATTCTCACAATAGGTAATATTTCCTTTTTGATATACTTAGCACAAGGATGAGCACATGAATAGGGAGTTCCTAAACGATAAGTCAATTGGGATAAGGTGCTTGGGGATTTTATCATCTGGGGCGAGCCACAGCGGATGGTAACCTGATGAAGTCAAGAGGGTCGAATTAGCATTTCATCTTAGAGTGACGCTACTTATCTTCAAGTAACGCTGAACCACCAAGGGGATTTTCCCGTGAGTTCAGTTTCCAGCATTCCTAAGGCCGGCCGCGCACTGGCAACTAATCACCGGCAACTTTAATCGCTGGCAACTATTTAGTTGCCGAGGAGTTCCCACCACCGCGCACTGCTAACTAAATAGTTGCCTTTCAGGCTATTCTCTACAATGAATTTCGACGAAGCTACATGTGATTGTGCGCTCATTTTGAGACGAAGAAGGATAAAGCTGATGAAAAAAACGTTTTGGGTCCATCCAATCATCAGTTCTAGACTCCTTGATGGGCAGTTTCATGAACTCTTCGTCAAATTGAGGGAACATTCGAATAAGTTCTTTTATTACTTCAGAATGAACAGAGAAAGTTCTGATGAATTATTGGTAGGTCTCGAACAACGTATAACATACCGGAATAAGTCCTTCCGACAGGATGTACCACCGCAAGAAAGATTGGCCGTGACTCTGAAGTAGGTAATAAAATAAATACAACTAGCATTTAAATGATTTATAATTAGAAAAAATGGAAAGATTACAATTTTATTACCTACTTCATTTTCAAAGTTGGATTTGACGAGAAAAAGTGTAATATATTTTTGAAACGTATGAAAAGAACTGAGAAAAGTACTCGTAAAATCACATCGAAAAAGTCGACTTTTGTAGGTATCTGTAAGTAGTTCTCTCGAAATAACGGGATCAGTTTAGGTTTAAAATTGAGGACACATCAAAATGATATAACATTATATAATGCTGGCTGCTTTTCGGAACTCGAAATAAACTTTTCGAGAAATCGAAGTCCTGCGGGCGACTTAACAGATGCCGGTGCGCGGGGGCAGGTAGAAATCAACTTGACTCATTCCCCCCGGCGATTGTTTACTCACCCGTCGAATAGGTCTCGACGCAATTTTTTTGTTGCTGTGATTAAAAAGTTGCTCGTGCGCGGGGCTGCATTCAAGGCTGTGTGATTCATTTCAACTTCCTCAAGGCGACTAAATAGTTGCCTAGAAAAAGTTCCCAGTGCGCGAGGGCCCTTAAGTTTCCTAGATCTTTTCTAATTCACGAAAAGGTTTCGCAATGGCAGATTTAGAGAATTTATTAACAAGAAAATTAATATAATTTTCATTAATCACGAATACCAACAAGAAATGAATGTCACTGTTATCGATGTGTAAGGTTACTTTGCGATAGTGAGGAAGAGATGAGATAGATTGGTTCAGGATAAAGCGTCTTATGTTTAGGAATAAGTAAATCTTATAATAAATTTGTCTTATTGGATATGAGGCGCCTCATCTGCCGGCACATGAGCAGTAGTTGTTTTCCATTCACGATAAGACGCCTCATCTCTCCCTATCGCTTTAGGAACTCTCATATGAAGTTTTGTAACGAAATAGATGATCGAAAGTAGTGATTCGTAATGAGGATGGGGGTCGATTGAGATTAATGATGGGCGTAAAATATGTAACCGGTTGTCGGCCAGGAACGGTCAGTTGAATAATTAGTTACCTGAAAACCTACGTTATTGAGTTAACTACCTTCTTTGCTTGCGCTTCTTTCATGAGCGTGAAATAAGTAACCACTTAAAATAACCTGTTGTCGGCCAAGAACGGTTTGTTGAATAACTAGTTACGTTAAAACGTACGTTATTGGGTTAACTACTTACTTCAGTTCCGCACTTCTTTCATGTGCGTGAAATACGTAACCACTTAAACGCTATACGTAAACTTAAACGTAACCTTAAAATAACCCGGACCCAAGAACAGTTTTTTTTTTAAATAGCTAGTTACCTGAAAACGTACGTTATTAGCAGTGACAGCGTGGTCTTTCGACTTGGGTATTCGCAAAAAGTTGAACATGTGCACACATTCCTAGGAAACTTGCCTGTAGTGGATTTATCGGTTGGTTATGCGGATTCACCCCTTTGGGTGAATTTACATATGTTTGACTGGGAGTTGGGACTCCCAACGGAAAGTTTTGCGAGAAATAATGATCGGCAGTGGGTTTTCCCCTCGAGTATTGAAAGGGAGTGAGATATGAGACGTGTTTGTCGGATTTGTACCCTTGATGGTACCCATTTTGGTTTATTATTTCCAATAATAAGCTTATGTGATCGTATAGCAAAAAATTTTCATAACCCCTCCTCAAACTTTGTCACTTTACGTTTCAAGGTGCGTAGAATCCAAATTTGAAATGTCCGTTCGCCGTCCGCCGTCCGGGCCATAAAAGGCCTAAGAATTGACTTAAAAAACCCGTACTTTCGCATATAGACTCCATTTGGGGTCTAGTTGGTCCTAACGTTTAACCATTCCGATCGCTTTACTCGCATAGATGCTATGGGCCAAAAACGGGCGAAAAAGTGTCATTTCAAGGCTTTGTTAGACTTACGCACGCTTGGCAGGGGGTCACGGTGGGTGGTGAGGGGGGTGAGCGGGGGGCGGAGTGAGAGGAGGCGCCGCGGCACCTTGTGGTGGGTACGGCGTTCCTTCGAGGCATGAATATATGTTTTTTTCTAGGTCATATTTGTGTGTTAATACCAATGCTTTTCCTACGCATATATAATAACATATCCTCTCGACTTTTCGTACGTGGTTAGATAATGATATTATTAAGGCAATAACTATTTGAATAGATAGGAGCTCAAATCGAGAAATATAAACATGCGTATATAATTATAGAAGTATAGGTTGTGGCAACTCGAAATGGGACACGCCGAGGAGTCTGGACGGGCCTTATGAAGTACGCAAGCCAACTAAAACTACGATCATACTCAATTGAAAAAATAATAAATCTTTGTGAAATAATTTGCAGCGTTTTTTGGGTCCGAAAAGGACCGTAGTCGTAGGAGACTTTTGGTGTTGTGAAAGAGGACTGAAGAGGGCAGAAGCCCATGGCTGGACCCTTAGTGGTCGCTATATCTTGTCTCTGAAAAGAGGTGTCGAATGGAAGGCAATGAGCTTCCTTGATAGCTTGTATAGCTGAAAGTTGAGTGTCGATGAGGGTACCGTATAGATAGTGTTTGTCTAGCGTGGATCGGTAAGCCGAGTCCGGGTTTATGTGTGAAAACCCTTGAAGGTCCTGAAAAGGACGTTTGGTTTGTATTGAGACTTCTGATAGAGAAGTCCCCAGACTATTTTGGCGAGTTTCATAGTTTGTCGAAGCCTATGTAGAGGCCATCGGTCCGTTTGCTCCGTGGGAGCTGTTTAAATCGAGAACATTAACATCCCCATCAGCTAACTTGTGCTGGGAAGGTGTTCGTACTTCTTCGCATGTTTGGATATCTCCATATGGCAAGGACTGTTGCCTTGAGAAGATATCGAGAGAGCCCGATGGCACGGGAGTGCGAGGAGCTTGAGCAGCGGGCGGAGTGGATTCGGCGAGGTCTGCGCCCCTATGGTTGGACGTCGGTACCGCACCCGGGGGTTCGAGCGTCTGAGCGCTGGTTGTGTTGGTTTCACAGCGGTCCGCTTGGGCGAGTGCATTTGACACGGGAAGCCTATCTTCCGTGTTGCCCCGCGAGGATTTTGTCCCGAGAGAATGGAAAGTTGGGGACCTTTCCATCTTTGGGAGAGTTATGAGTTCGCTTGCCTAAAGAGCGATAAGTCCTAAAAAGGACTGATGATTTGTTATAGCCTCTTAGTCCTGAGGAGGTCTATTTAAAAATGCTGACCGGGGTGCTAGGAGGTGAGGCCTCCTATGAACACGGGGTCGCCCGACGAGGAAGTGAAGCTTCCTACGAGCCCAGGATCGTCGCGCTAGGTAACCCGGTGTGTGCACCTTCTTGATGGCTACCCGGCCTCAACCTCTCGGGCGGTTACGAAGTGTAACCCGGTGGCGAGGGCTTACTGGTCCAGAGCGGGGTAGCGAATTTCGTTCCCGCCGAGGGCCTCGGCTTTGTACGAGGGCTTCATAGGGAGGTCTGTCGGCCGGGCAAAAAGGCCGGACCTGCTACCTATGTGAAGTGGTCAGGAAGTTCTTTGTAGGTAGGCTCGCTTGAAAGAGCGTTTTGATCCCAAAGCCAGTGAGCGCCAGTGGAGTACAATCACTGCTGGTTCTCTTGAGGAAGGCTTCTTCTTAGGAGGTTCTTCTTCTGGAGAGGAGGTCTTCTTCGTAGGCTGGTCAGGATTGGTATGCCCGGCAGGGCCATCCAATGCTATATTTATACCTCCTGCTCCGCCCGGGTGTTCTGTGATTGGCTGTTCCATTTGACGGCAGTTATTCGTGACCTGTGTGTGACGGGACGAAGTGGTAACTTCTCCCGTCCGCTGCTAGAGCGTTCTGCCTCCGCCTGCCAATGGGATTGCGAGTTCTGTGACCTTGCCGGCTTCAAGGGCGTTTTAGGTGGACTTATCCTCGCCGTGTGCGCCTTTGCTGGCGCCAAGGGCACTACGCGCGAAGGCGAGTTGTCCGTGACAATTTGCCAGTGCGCGGGACTCTTTTCTCGCAGTGAGCGTTTGGCTTGTTCTAGTCCGGGCGGCGAGTTTTTCGACCTTGCGGGCGTCAAGGTCGTTTTGTGTGAAGCTTATCTCTCGCAGTGAGAGTTTAGCTTGTTTTAGTTCGGGTACACCGTCTCCCCTTAGGACCTTGTCCGCGCCCCTTATTTGCCCGTAAAACTTTGAGTCAAATGTCCTTGACTGTTTGAAGGACATTTGCTCCTTATTATTGAAACTTGTGTTTCTTTTTACCTCTGTTTGTATAGTTTTTGGGTCTTGTTTGGAAGGTAATTTTTCTGGTGTAGTTCGCCGTCTTAAATAGCTTGACTCACGTAGTGAGTTTTTAGCTTGGTCTTTGGTGGCCCTTAAAAGGGCCGGCGAAGTGTTGTGTGGTGTGAAATTCACCATATTGCCTAACAATGGGGGATGTGAGTCTGTAGTAATGCTGAGGTCAACAACGTCCAATTTCCAGTAATGCAGGCTACATTATGCAGCATGTCTCTAATGAAAAAAAAAAAAAAATATATATATATATATATATATATATATATATATATATATATATATATATATATATATATATATATATTTGAACCGTATAAAACTCAATAATGGGGTTTGAAGTGTATAAAACTGAATAATGGGCCGCGGAACTCCCTGCTCCTTCAACAACTAAACTCATACTGTCGCCCTCTTGCGAACACTTTCTGATAGTGCTCGAGGTAAGTACCGCCCGAGTCAAAAATGTAAAAACATTTCTTAGTAAAGGGTGAACCGCTAGAAGACCAAACATATAAAAGATGTATATTTCTCACATATATTTCATATATTTCTCACATATATTTCATATATTTCTCACACTGCCTTCCTGACAATGATCGCGCCTCTGCAATCACTGTGTCCTTAGAAAACAAAGGGAGTACAAAGCATTAGTTTTTACAGCAAACGCTAATGCATCAGGCCAAAGCCATTAAAAGGCCAATAACATCAAGGTATATAGTGCAATAGGACCTCTAAAAGGTATGCAAAGCAAATCAAAATTCTCAATACAAAATAGTCAAATGGTCATTCAAAAATAGCAGTCAAAATAAAATCAACGCAATCAAAATAAGAACAGGGAGAAGGTCAGTAAGAACCTTTGAAATAAAATGATGATGACTTCAAAATCGAAAATACCAAACCATTAGAGATGAGTGCAAAGGCTCAAAACTCTTAGAATTAAAATAGTGGCAATATCCTTTAAACCATGTGTGCATAGGTACAGTAGTACTAACTCGAAGAAATCTCTTCCTCATCATTGCCATCAATCATTGTCAACAGTCATCGTACAACATGACATGTCTCACACAAAGTTCAGATAGTTCAATAATAAATGTCAGGCCACTACTGTAGTGAAGCCTCAAACAAATATCAGATGGAAACATGGGTCTTGATAATAAAAACAATGTCAGCCACTCATTCTAAAGGAAACACCAAGTGCACCGAAAAGAACCCCTCCCATGGCATCCACATCGGCAAGCGAAAAGTGAGAAACCATGTGAGCAGCCACAGCGCAAAGTGACACGTGACTATAATGAGGAGTTGAGAGTGAGTAACATCGCAAGCGAAAAGTTATCTCTACCCTCAATCCCGGAAATCCACCCAGTACACAAAGTATCACCTCCAGAACTTATTGCCACAAATCAGTTACAAGTAAAAAAATATTTTACTCATAACTACAAACAAATTTTACAAGTAAAAGAATATTATTATTCTTGATCGAACGTATCTCCTTGATCAGTAACTAGAGTGCTTATCTCGTTTGCATCAGGAATTTTTCGAAGCCGATCATGAGCATATTTGTATGTTCTTCGTCCATCAATGGAACGCAATTCATACCGATCATTGGGTAACACCTTAGCGACCTTAACAGGGCCTCTATATTTGGGATCAAGTTTAAGTTGGTTTCGTTCCTCCTGTTTTAAAAACACTAGATCACCTACTTGTACACGTGCTTTGCCTTTATCGAATAACTTTTTACTATATACTGCTTGTTTAGCAATCCTAGCAGATGCTTGCTCCCTTAAAGTTTTGACAGTGGATGAGGGATCTATACTATTTTGTCCACAAACAATCAATGAACTAGGTCGAGAAATCCTCCCAAACATTAATTCCATGGGTGACAACTTGGTAACGGCATGTGGTGTTGAATTCAAAGCCAGCTGAATATTCCCAATTGAATCTTGCCATGACTAATGTTGGTCTAGCTCTGCAACTGTCAACATATCTTTTAAAGTTCCCATCACCCGTTCCACTTGTCCATTGGCTCGACTTGAGCTAGTAAAATGCATCTCGATTTGTGATTCTGAACAAAAATTTTGAAAATCTTTAGATGTAAATGACCGTCCTTGATCAACAATGAGTCGCTTCATGGGACCGAACAGTGATATAGCTGACTGCACAGACTGGATGGCGTTTTTGGCTTCCAATTTGTGAGTGAGAAATAGCAAAACAAATTTCGTAAAACCATCAATAAACACAAAAAGGTAATCTCGGGTATCTTTTTTTCCGCTAAGTTTTCCAGTTACCTATGTCTAAATGAACTGGGTGCCATGGCTCTGGTACTTTGTCAATTGGATGAAGTGAAATCTGGCGAGCACCTCCAGAATCTCTTTTAGCCATTTTACATGTCACACAATGCTCAACGAATTTTTTGACAAATTTGGTCATATGATCGAACCAATAAAAGTTGTATAAAGTTTCTAGAGTTTTTTCAAATCCTAGATGAAAAATGGAATTGTGGATATTGTCTACTATTGACCATCGTAATGAATGTGGGACTATGGGAAGGCAGAGTGTGCGGGAGTTACGTTGAATTTTCCTATGTAAAATACCAGACCTCATTTCATAGGTATCCTTGATTTCTTCATCTACTTCATTAGAATTTAATTTTGAAATTATCTCTGAAATAAAAGGGTCTTTTTGCTGTTCTGCTTGCAACCACTCAGAGTTAACAGCAATAGACAGTACTTTTTTGTGTGTAAAAGGTTCTAATGGACATTTTGTTATGCCAGTCTGCTTACGACCATGAGGACGAACCTTGGATTTTCTTGTTGTTGATATGTTGTTGATGTGTTGTTGATATGTTGATTGAAAAGAAGTTAAATCGTTAAGAGCAACAGAGACAGGTTCATCTTTAGTGAGCTGCACATTTAAATCCTCATAATTATCAATAGGATTTCGAGAAAGAAAGTCTACATGCAACATTTTCTGTCCAGGTCTATATTCAATTTTAAAATCATAATTTTGAAGAAATGCCCACCACCTTTGAACACAAGGCACCAATTGCAATTTATTTTGGGTGGCCTTCAGAGATTGACAGTCAGTTACTACAGTGAAGGGGTAGTCTTTCAAATAGTTATGGAAATGTTTTATTGATTTGGCCAAAGCAATTGTCTCCAGTTCATAAGAGTGTAGCTTGGCCTCACCAGGTGTAGTTCTCTTACTATGGCAACTGGTCGAGGTACATTATCAACCATATTCAAAAGAATTGCACCATAACCACTAGCTGAGGCGTCAGTGTGGAGCTGTATAGGAAACTTTGGGTCGAATATCATGAGCCCAGGGGACCTTGTGAGTAACGAAATAATGGTCTGCCGTGCAGTCTCATGTTCGTCTGTCCAGTGAATTAATTTTCCATCAATTGAAGTTTTGGTAGGTGGCAAAGGTGCCATTATAGAGGAAAAGTTTTTGATGAATTTTCTAAAATAAGTTGCTAGTCCTATAAATGATCTTAAAGTTTTGATTGATGTTGGGGGTGGTACTTTGGTAAGTGCTTCAACTTTTTGAGGATTTGGACGAATTTCCCCATTTTCCACCTCATAGCCTAAATAAGTAACTTTTGTAGTGAGGAAAGAGCACTTGGCGAGATTGAAGGAAAATCCTGCTGCTGTCAGCACAGCAAGTACCTCATCCAAATGTTGCATGGCCTCGTCACAACTCTCACCTATCACCAAAATATCATCTGTGTACACTACAGCATAGGTATTAGCTATATCACCCAGAGCTGTCATTACAGAATCCTGGAATGCACTAGGTGCATTTCTCAACCCAAATGGTACGGTCAAAAATTCAAAATGGCCATCAGGTGTTATGAAGGCAGATTTTTCAACCGAATCAGGGTGCAGGAGAAGTTGGTAAAATCCTGAGAGCATGTAAAGTTGGGAAAAGAAGCGTGCACCTCGTAATCGTGCAATTTGATCCTCAATGAGTGGTAGGGGAAATCTTAGAGGGATTGTCAAAGCATTCAATCGTCGAAAATCTACTGCCATCCTCCAGTCACCAGTTTTCTTTGGTACAATTAAGACAGGGCTTGCAAAAGGTGACTTACTAGGACGAACAATTCCTGCACTCATCAACTCGGCCACTCGACTCTAACCATTTCTCTTTCTTTTGGACTCATACGATAAGGTTTTTGAAAAACAACTTTATTTGGATCACTGAGCTTAATTTCCAACATACCAGTTGAAATGCGAGTTTGTGGAATACCCGACATGAAAAAATTACTGTATTTTTGTAAAATAGTGATCAAATCATATTTGCTATTGGGAGGTATATCAGTTTTTACATTATCAAACTGTGACTGATGTTCAACAAGCCCAACTGCGAGACAATTGGCAGTATCAACAGGCATTTCAAAATCAGAAAGAAAGTCATAAAAATCGTTAGATTTATCTTGAGGCATGGGACTGCCTACATGATCAATATCATCATGAACTTTGGTCACATTCAAAGGATTTTCAACAGGACAGTTAGTCACATCAGCCAGCTTTGATCTCAAAAAGCAATTCTCTCTAGAATCCACCATTTCAGTATCTGAAGTGAGTATTTCATGACCAAGGATTATATCAAAGGGTAAAAGATCATCATTCACTAGATAAAATAAAACATTGAGATTAATATTGTTTATAATAACCTGTACATCCAGCTGGGAAGTACAGTTGAGAGTGGAAGTTCCTAATCCATGAAGAATAACCACATTTGATGACATAACTCCCTCAAATTTCGAGCTAAATTTTAATCCAAGAAAAGAACATTCACTACCAGAGTCAAAATGATAAACAAATTGCTCACCCTTATGAAGTAAAGTGCCAGTAGGATTAAGTTTGCACAAACCAACTCGTTTTTCCATTGGTCTGGAAACAGCTTGCGAACTTGGGGTCTCAGCCTCCTTTCGACGAGGCTCACTTTTCTTGGGACAACTGGATGCGAAATGTCCTTTTGAAAAGCAGGAGTAGCAGGTGACATCGAATTTAGGTTTCTTCGAAAACGGATGATGTGGGGGGTTGCGGAACGTGGAGGAAGAGGAAGAGCGCTTGTTAAAGGAAGGATGGTGAAAGTAACTCTCCCGACCTTGACTTTGAGATGACCCACTTCTCATTGATGGGGGAGACGAGGAAAAACGCGCCCTTTTTTGAAATTCGTGTACTTCTATTGTATCTGAAGGTCGTTTATAGGTAAGAACCCTCAACTCTTTTAACAACTGCTCACGACTAGTGATATTTTCCGTGTATGCCAACCGGCGGACTCTGGAGTCTGTTTGACTTAACTGCCCCAAAATGGCTACTACTACGATCTGTTCATAGGTTAACCCCTTCCAACTAGCTGTGAGTTTGTGAATCATGCGTGATGAAAATGTGATATAGGTCTCATTGCTGTCCTTAGGTTGTGATTTCAAAAAGGAAAAAAATACACAAGCAGGTGTATTAATGGCGTCCCATTGCGTTAAAAATGCGGATTTGAAAGCTTCCCAAGTGAGGTCAGGTCCGGCGATCGAAGTAAACCATGTAGCTGCTTCCCCTCTTAATGATTGACCAAGCACAACAACAAGAGCTCCACCGCTTTTGTTTTTTTCATTGAGACAACATTCAACAGTAGCGCACCAAGACTTGGCATCAACGTCGTTTTTAGGATTGAATTCTGGCAGTTTAACATAGGTCGAAGAATTTCCTGAATGTGAAGAAGATGATAAAGCTTGAAATAACAAACCTTCTAAACGACGGTTTTGGCTCTCGAGTAACGAAATAATTCGGTCTTTGGACTGATCAACAAGTGGAGTTCCCGGCCGAGAGTCATCCCTTTGGAGAACAGCGTCGTCATCCACCAAGTCCTGATTCATATTAATCTCTGGATCTTCTGGATTCATGATCCCACTTCTGATTTGAACCGTATAAAACTGAATAAAGGGGTTTGAACTGTATAAAACTCAATAATGGGGTTTGAACTGTAAAAAACTGAATAATGGGCCACGGAACTCCCTACTCCTTCAACAACTATACTGTCGCCCTCTTGCGAACACTTTCTGATATTGCTCGAGGTAAGTACCGCCCGAGTCAAAAATGTAAAAACATTTCTTAGTAAAGGGTGAACCGCTAGAAGACCAAACATGGTAGGCCCAATATAAAAGATGTATATTTCTCACATATATTTCATATATTTCTCACATATATTTCTCACACGGCCTTCCTGACAATGATCGCGCCTCTGCGATCACTGTGTCCTTAGAAAACAAAGGGAGTACAAAGCATTAGTTTTTACAGCAAACGCTAATGCATCAGGCCAAAGCCATTAAAAGGCCAATAACATCAAGGTATATAGTGCAATAGGACCTCAAAAAGGTATGCAAAGCAAATCAAAATTCTCAATACAAAATAGTCAAATGGTCATTCAAAAATAGCAGTCAAAATAAAATCAACGCAATCAAAATAAGAACAGGGAGAAGGTCAGTAAGAACCTTTGAAATAAAATGATGATGACTTCAAAATCGAAAATACCAAACGTGAAATTTTGTAGCTATGTATTCAAAATCGTAGGTATTCGAACATTGTTGAAGTACAAATTGCCATTTTAAATCAATATTCTGTCAAAATGATAAATACAAAAAAATCCTAAATTCTCAGTAATTTTAATGAAATATTGATCCCTTTTTGTGAGTGACAATCAAAATTCGTGTGTTTGGGCCACATAGTACGTAGATGAGGATTAAAGCAGTTCTTAAGGAGCTTATTACATGTCACAAATGTTGTTAGGATCATGACATCAATATGCGTCAAGTGCAAGTTCTAAGGAGGCTAAATACCAAATTACAGCTTCGTACGATTAATAGAATAGAAATTGGTTTTAGGAGCAACTCAGCTGATCTGTACACCTTCGAGATTACATCCTAAGGAGACTACATGCCAAATTTCAGCTTCATACGATTAATATGGTAGAAATTTGCTTTTGGAGCCACTCAGCTGTTCCCAGACCTATGCATCTTCAACTATACCTCCTAGGGAGGGTATACATACCAAATTGCAGCTTCGTCCAATAAATGGCATAGAAATTAGCTTTAGTAACCACTCTGCTGATCACGACCTTATTGTAGGCAGTCACGTTATCCTGCAGGGGCAGGCCTTTTCCCAATATCCAGAAGGAGCCAAAGTCAACACCTAAATCTCCGCTCCATAATCAGCTCTACCAGTGGGGTCCTGCCTTCACGGGACCCCACCCAACCAACAATACTAACCGTCATCCTCCCTACCACCACCTGGGAAAGGAGAGGTAGATCTCCGGATCGGTTCCTCTACACAGTTAGTCACCAGCCTTTATATCGTGCTTAGTAGTATTGAGCTGTGCAGCCATTGTGAAAACCCCTCAGTGAGTCCCGCGTGTATGTGGCCTGCGGCAAGGTTGTTGGCCAGCCACGCGTTGTTTTTGTGAACAGTTTTGCCCTCATATATATGGCAATCAAATCTCCCAGTCTGATCTGATCTCCCGTCCGAACTAATAAAACGAACTGATAAACTTGTGAACTCCCCTACAACGCTTCCCTATGAGGCAACGACTTGCTTCAGGTTCCACCTCATAGATGTCTGGGACAGCAACACTGTGAGTAGTTATTAAGGTTTTCTATATAGGGTCACCTCATTGTACATTGTTCAAAGTAGTTTTCATTTCTTTATTTTGCTTTCTTGTGTTTCGAAAAAAACGAACTACAGAGTTGATATCGTAGCAACTAGGTGCGATGTTCGTAATACTCATTGTTATTGCTTTTTCCTTTCTCGTCCAAAGAAACGAAATCTCACGAAGTCACTATCAACGCCCAAGGGCAAGTAGGTTTGGTAGCCGTAACCCTTCATGTTATCTTGCTTCCCTCAAGAGCAACTAGGGTAGGTCAGCAACCTTTTCTCTCCCTATTATATCGCAGAGAAACTTTTTGCTTAGCAACCTTTCTTTTTGTTCAAACTAATTGTAACTTCCATCTAACCACTGTTTAATCTCATCTTATGAAAGTAATTCGTATTCAGCAACTTTTTTAATCTGATAAACCCTTGGAAAGAAACGTTTCATAAGAAAGCCTATTGTTTTAGAACAAAGAACTAGGAATTCAATCTTACAACGTATTCCTCTCCTTTAGAGCAACCACAATACCTTTTGGCTATAGAAAGAAACCTCACCATTTCACTGAAAGCAACCTTTTTCATAATAGTAACGTTTTGTATCTCAAGCTTGAGATTTACACTGCACAGGATTTATTTGCGCTGCGTTTACACTGAACAGGAACTATCGAATATTCTCGAAAATAGTGATGACGAAGATGAATCATTTTGTGATTTGTTTTCTAATGGTTCAACCACAAATGGTTCCCCTTCTATGTTCCCTGTTGAGTTACCTGTTTGCCGACGCCCCAATGATTCTAGCAGCGATTCTGATGACGAAGAGGAACCAAAAGCCGAACAAGTAAGGGACTTGGGATAATTCCGAACCAAATATTATTTTTCACAATTTCATGGAAAATAGAAGGGGGGTCCTGGCCAGCAACATCAATCATCCAGATTAACCAAATTGCATCTTGCTCGTAAAAAAGTATTTAGCACAGAGAACCTGAATCAGTGTAGGAGCATGCAGTATAGCCAGCGCCAGCTGGCTCAGCCGGGTGTAGCAGCTAAAAGGTTAAGGCGCCTATTAACTGCTAAAGCAGTGGAATCTAAAAGCAACTTTTCAGAGAAGATTTTCATTGTTGAGAAACAAACCTCTCATAATCTACTTTGTTCCTAGCAACTTATTTGTTCAACAACCAACCCAATCAATTAATTTGTAACCCATCAATGTTTACGGATAGCAACATTTTATGTTCTAAGCAACGTATTTTTCAGTAGAGCTGTAATTATATGACCGTTCACAGTACTGAGACTTTCCTTTGACAACTGCCTAGCTCCCTCTATCAAATAAACGAATATTTACTTGCTGGAAACATCTTTCCATGGTGTGAAGGAAACATTGATTCACTTTTTAATTGATCAAGTTAGAGCAAGAGCCTTCAGAGTTTGTAAAAAGGAACGTAATCCCATAGAGTCTTCAACTCGCAGCTCAATTGCAGTGACTCCTTGCTACACACACATTTCAGCTTAGAAGCAACGCTGAAGTTCGCAACACAGACAGACAGACTTCTAGTTCCACCCAAGGTAAGTGTTTCTATTACCTCTGCCAATTTCTGTCTGTGTATCCATAAATACGTTTCTTTCCCTTTTTCTTGCCAACAAGTCCCTCCCTAGAATCCCCTTTTTTGCTACCCGGGAAATCTCAAAAGCAACGTTTCCCATTTAACTTCACTTTATCAAACTACCCCTTCATCGCTAATCTTTCTAGCTTACTAGAGACAGCAAGCACCTTTTTTACTCAAGTGTTTCCTCTCCAATAGCACAGTAGTCCACGTGGAGTTGGGGATAGCCATTTTTCCTGGCAATCCAATTCCTGCACACCTATTATTACAGAAACGTCCCACGTAAGCAATTAGGCGGGGTTTCCAGTGAGATCTGCCCCTCAAGCAACGATATTGTGGCCATTGGTTTCCGAGTCATCGGCAACCATTTTCCCCAATATCAGGATCGTCTTTGTAAACTAACTTTCCCATCCCTTCTTCCATTTAGAGTCCCGTTGCTTTTCGTCCCGAAGGTAACCCCTGAATCTACCAGCCTACATTATTATGCGTCAAGTGCAAGTTCTTACAGATACATAACCAAATTACAGCTTTGTACGATAAATAGCATAGCAATTAGTTTTAGGTACAACTCAGCTGATCTGCACCCTGTGCACCCTCAAGATTACGTCCTAAAGAGGCTACATGCCAAATTTTAGCCTCATACGATTAATATGGTAGAAATTCGCTTTTGGAGCTACTCGCCTGATCCCAGACCTATGCATCTTCAAGAATAAATCCTAAGGAGGCTACATACCAATGTGCAGCATCGTACGATAAATAGCGTAGAAATTAGCTTTAAAAGTCACCTATATGGCAATACGCCTCAGGGCTCTGGGGGTCCGCTAGCGCCACTCAAATTTAAAGGATCCAGGTGCAACAGAACAGAGTCCTTAGACTCATCGCGTGCGCACCCTGGTATGTAAGGAATTCAGTCCTCCACAGGGACCTAGACATTCCTCACGTCAGTGACGTGATTACCAAATCGTACCACCGTCTTTATAATTCGATGTCCGATCACCACAACACAACCATTTCGAGCTGCACAGTGCACCTCCCTTCTCCAAGACCTTTACGACGCCTGAAAAGAAAACACCACACGGACCTCCGCCCTGAGTAACTGCGTAGGACTATCAATGGATAGTACCCTACTTCATGTTCCATTCACATTATGTTTGTGAGTTATATCTCGTTATATTCCTAACTGTAGTGTATTTATTTATGCAATAAAGTTATCTAAAAAATTAAAAAAAAAAAAAAAAAAAAGTCACTTAGCTGATCACGACCTCATTATGCTCATTTATTCAAAACTATTAGGCGTAGAGAATGGATGCTTTGACATCGCATAGTTGCTCCGAAAATTGAGTTAGACGAAAATGACTAAAATTGCAAATTGGCTGTTTAGACATGGTGGTAACGAATATACTCGCACACTATTGACATAAGGGAAAAAACTTTATAAATAAACAGCAGAAATAACTTTATAAAAATATTTTATATTATTCTCATTGTCTGTACAGCATTAGAAAAAAATTACATCGTATAATATCTCTATAACACACTTGAATATATACAAGGGACTCAATGTGAGTCAAATTATAATGACGATAACACAACAGCCAAAAATATACACAAAATGATAAAACTAAGGCAACAATTTGTACATACATGTTTTAGTCTCATTTTTATTCATTATCCAACACTGTTAATTGAAAACTTGTATTTTGTATACAAAAGTGCTTCAAGCAGGTTTCACATGAAATTGTTCTAATCTCATCAAAATCCATGTGGAGTTATAATAAATAATGAAAACTTCGAAAATAGAAGTTCGCAACAATACAGAAATGACGACTTGAAAAATAAGTTGATATTTTATTAATAAATTTTGTTTATTTTCCGTGTCAATAATAATTATTTTTATTTATTTTATAGAAATCAATCTAGATAGGTGTTCAGTAATGAAAGAAAAGTTGATTTCGTACTTTTCGAGAAATCTGTCGAGTATTCTAGCGATTTTCCTATTGTCATGGGGGGGGGGGGGGACAACGGATTTGGCACGTGTTTGGCACTAAAAAGAAAAAAAAAAACAAGAAAAGAGTTGTGTGCTCGCTGATTTATTACCTGTTCTCAAGGGAACTAACCATTTCGTGAGGATATGAATTATTTATTGCGGAGGGAAATCAGTTTTAGTTACAGAGAGCCAAGTGCAGTTGATGGTAAAAAAAAAAAAGTCCAGTCATGCAGCATGACCCCATGAGCGAATTTTTGAAGAAATCTTCGATTATTTTGATTTTTGACCGATTTTTCAACTTTGAAATTTTTGAAAACTTGATACATATTCTTATGGGAAATTTTACGCTGATTCCGAATATACCACATGTTCGTATGCTGAAAAAATTATTTCGCACAACAAATCGCAAAAAACAGGCTATTTTGAAATTTTTGACTACATTTTTGAAAATTTCAGCCCGAAGATGTAATCCGATCATGCTGGCCAACGAACTTGAACTCAAGTTTTGTGTCCTTAACATTTTAAAATTTGTTTGAAGTATCTAGCACAATTCTACGGACAGTTATCGTCTGGAATGACACATACATACATATATACATACATACATACATATATACATACATACATAAAAAAATGCGTTAAACTTCAGAATATGATTCAGAATAGCCTGAAACGGATTTCTGCATTAAATTTTTTCAAAAAATCACATTCTACAAATTTTGAGGCGAGAGCAATAGCTTAATTTTCTTCAAAAATTCGCTAAAAGCCCCAGTCATCGTAAGTCCAGCATGTCCAGCATGATTGTAAGAGCGAATTTTCGTAAATTCTCGTACTATGTATGTTAAATTGTTTCGAAAGCTCAGGACTTTAAGTAAAAAAGAATTGTTAACTACCGATTTTATAATTTAAAAAAAAAAAACTCGTTTTAAATTGTATTTGGCAATTAAAACAAGCTATTGATTTTTTTTTTCTCAACAGTTTTTATAGAATTTTCAGCAAATATTAATACAATTTAGGTACTTTTTCTGTATATTTTGTGCAAACATTTTTTAATGTCCTAGTTGAACGTTGACGATTTTGTTTTGACTAAAACTCGGCTAAAAATGATGAATTTTTTCAATTTTTGGCCGTTTTTAGCCATTTTTAGTGGTTTTATGAGTGCCAGTTTTGTGTAGTGATTGTTCGAATGTTTTTCTCGGGTATTTAATGTGGACTCATCCTTTCGTTTGAAAAGCTTGATTTTTCGTTGCAAGAACGGGATTTTTACTCAATCCTAAGGAGCTCATATGTATAATATAATAGAGATATATGAAAAAGTGCAAACTTCAGGAATCGTTTCAGAATGCCTCAAAAAGGATTTCAATGAAGACATTTTTCAAAAATTTTGATTTTAAAATCTTCCGAGCCTATGCAATAGCTTCATTTTCTACAAAAATTCGCTAAAGTACCAGTGATGCAGCACGATCGTATGAGAGAATTTTCGTAAACTAACATATTATGTTACATTATTTTGAAATTTAAGCACTTTGAGTGTATTTTGACAAAACAAAACAACTCTTTCTAAATAATAACCTGCCATTCAAAAGAGATTTGGGATATTCAGCTTCTTTGGTAGTATTTATCGATTTCAAAGTAAATATCAATGAATTTTAGGTACTTTTTCAGCATAATTTTGTGCATAGACTTTTTAATGTTCTAGACTGTTGTTAATAAACTTTATATGATTAAAATTCTGCTAAATCTATAAATCTAAATTTACCAATTTTCAACCCTTTTTAGTGATTTGCGTGCAGATTTTTTGAAATTTGACACTTTGATTTAGGTACTCAAAAAGTGTTGGCCAACAAACCAATCCTTTTGCTTGGGAAGCTTGATTTTTTGGCGCAAGAAGCTTGATTTTTTGGCGCTTTATATGAAAAAGCGTTAAACTCTAGGATTTAAAACGGATTTCAACCAAGAACATAATCGAAAATTTTGATTTAAAAATTTTCAGAGCCATTGCAATAGTTTCCTTTTCTACGAAAATTCGCTATTAAGCAGTAGATGAATAGGTAGATAGCACTTCTAAATTGTATCAACAGTTCACAAACATCATCAACGATATTGATAAATGTTGGACTATTCAGATTACTGCCAAATTCATCGAAGTTTGGTGTAGGGGGGAGATGATTTACAGCGCGTTGGTTTCAAGATAAAATACTCCTAACATTTCAAAAAAATAAAAAATAAATAAATAGAACATTGCACAATTTTTTTAATAAAATGAATGTAGAGCATAATCATTTTCCCCAACGAGATGCGACGGCCTCCTTCAGGTTTTGGAACACATAAATATGCCACTATTTTCTGTCTAGAAGTTCATTGTGAGGGAGAAAATTTATAACCGAAATAAGTGGTGCGAAGTGAGGTATTTTAGTATATACAATTGCTGCAAATTGTTACACAAAGGTTTATTATTTCTAGATTAGATAGCCTTTCTGCGCAAACCAGTAGTTATGATATAGACAAGCATCACAAGGATAGACACGGTAATAACGAGAAAATTGAATTAGCAATCATTCAACCTACTCTCACTTCACAGTCGAGTGGACTCTTTTGACTCTCATATGCGAAATTTGAAACAAGTTTCATAAACTTTGGGAACAGTAGTTTCTTACTAAGGAAATGGTGGTCACTCTAAATATATGTCTGTGTCTTCCCCCTCTACGTACATGTCCTTGTCTGTCAGATATAACAATAAGAAAGATAAGACCTAATGACTGACAGGAAAGTGTTCATTGAATGCGCGTACCTACCCAAATTTTGTAGTACCTAACCGTTGATTCAATCGGAGAAACTATCAACTCAATTTCGAAATGTTCTAGTGTGGAATTCTGCGGCGCACAACATAATATGTAAGATATAATTCCAAATCAGGGCATCCTCAACAATGGAATTAGTCAATGCTACGATTCACCACAACTGAGACCGAATCCAGAATAACTTAGGATAGGAATTATCAAGGTAAAGCCAATTTCGGTGATATGACAAAATCTACCAACAATGTAACCTCCACTAGAGTACAGGGAACTCTGAATGTGTGAGATGAATGTAAAACTCAACAAATGAGGTTGGCGAAATTCTAGAAATCATCTCAACGACACACACACAAAACAGAACTTCGGAAATCCAAACAACAAAAAGGCAAAAATCAACTCACATTATAGCGGAAATAGTAGATTATTAAGAAACGCCTGCTTGGGATGCAATTACTTGTTCAATGGTGTGTAGTTTTGAGTTTGAATTTGGAAGCAAATTAAGCTATTTCAATTGGTTAAAACTACTTTTTTGAGGAATTTTCCATTATTTGATTTCGGAATTGACGTATCTTGTAACGAAAATCAAATTTTGAGAGAAGGGAATAACAAAAAAAATTGTTTTTCTTGATCGATTGCAATGGTTAGGGTGGAGGGACCAGTGATTGAAAGAGACCCAGCGATTGACATCTCACCAAGAAGTTTTAATAATAAGGCATTTAAAAGTGTTTTAGGGACTTGTTCCATTTGAATTTTGAGGCAAAATACCTTCTCAGTAAAGTATAAAGGCGGGAGAGGGTTTTAGGCGGGTTTATGTGAAATCTGGAGAAGGTTACCCAACAGAACCTCATGTTGTAATTTCTTTATTGCTGTTTCTTGTGATTTTGCTAAGCGTTTTATTTTGCTCCACCATGCCCTCCACATTTTCAAATTCGATTGTTTCCATGGTTTTTCTCAATCAGTTTTGTGTGTATATATTGCCCTTATGCTATAATTTTTTGGAAATAACCAAAGATAACATGTGAAAATGCAAATGTCAATTACTAGTCCCCAAACTGATGCTCCCCTCAATGATTGATAGTGCTGTCAATATGGATTTATATTCGTTCTTTATTTTTTATATTTATATAAATACATAGCAACTCACAAGCTGCTATTTTATCATTAGAAACGTACTGTGCCTACGGTATCGAGAAAACATTGTTCCTATTTTGTGATGAAACATCCGGTGATATTTTCAACTCTTGACATGGATATGTCTTTGCTCGGGTCAACCAAAAATTTTCGTCACGCAAAAGTTGATGTCACAATTTCTAATGATGTTCACGTACGACCCAGTCGTTGCTAGGGGAATGGAACTTCCGCAGTTTTCATCGCAAGAAAATCGTTCGCCACTTGTTGGAAAGCGCTTGATTTATGTGATAAATGTTCACATCTCAAGCTACCAATTTTCCCCTCCTTACGTACCTGGCTACATTCTTAAACTAAGTTGATTGGACTATAAACAATTTTAATAGGCCAGTTACAATATTCTTAACGTAAAGCAATAGCATCATTTACTCCACTCCATAGGAAACATTTTCATCCTCTTGACAACAGTCGACTGGTTACAACAACTCATTGTGGTGGCTTCTCTCCACAGTTATTTTCAACATTTTCTATTTCTACATTTCTAGCCGGTATACAATCCAAAGTTCAAGGATTTGTTTACAACTCTCGAGGACAACCGTTATGAAATCCCCAATCAAAGACATATCCATGTAACATGGTATCTGCTTGTAAAGCGGATAGTGGAACTCGTTTACGAGTTTCTTTATGAATACTCAAATTAATTTTATATTGAGATTCTAGATTCATATATATTGAGATTTTATATTCAAATGCTCAATTTATTTGTAAAATGTTGACATAAATGTTTTGTCGTCGGAATAATTTATTGCAGAAGAACTGCTGTGTCAATCATAGACACAGGGTCAATCACATAGGGTGTCGATCACAGGTACAACCAAAAATTTGGATGTCAAATACTAGGTCAAAAAATTCATTTCGAAAAAACGAATTTGTGATGTTTTGTGGCTTGAATTAGTGATTTTTCAATACCGAGCGGTTTGAGGACATCCTGAGATGTATGATCACATCAGATGTAAGATTCAATCAATAGATGTAAGATTCAAGTTTGTACAAACGAAAAAACATAACTTAATTGCTTGTCAAAGAAGTCAAAATGTCTCTTAAGGTGTCAAACACTGGCCCCACCACCCTAATTGTTGAAAATAATAAACCAAAACCGCAATGTTTTGCACAAAAGTGTTCTTTAAAAAATGGCTAAAACGACAAAATTCTTTGTTTAGTTGAATATTTGTTACGAAACGTTTGAATCCCTAAACACTTTTTGAAAATTGCGTACACGCGATAAAATGAAGAGAGTTGAGATCATGATTTCAAGCTAGCTATTACATTAAAAGTACGAAATACATAGAAATCGTATTTACCACCAGGTCAAAAGTTGCGTAGCTCAAATCTAATTTCTTTCAAGTTTGTTTCATCATATCACAAGTATTTATACAAAATTACTTAAACAGGGAATTTAATTTAAAAATTTTTGTTGGAAACTTCATTGGTAGGATTTTCAGTGTTCTATCCTAAGAAAAGACGTCATAATCAACAAAGACTTCAAATTCAGTATCCATAACCGCATTATATCATCCATCTAATAATTTTGAACAAAATTCATCTTGCATCTACTAGCAAAAATATTACAATATTTTGATAGGTACGCATCAAGGGGGACACCTAACTGAAAGCTCGATCGATTCTTAAACTTTATCTCATTAAAATCCCAAATGTTTAACCCGCAATAAATTTTGGAAACACTTAACAAATTTCATAGTTTTTATCCTATTTCATCGTTTTTCCTATCATTTCATTTTTGGTATGTACTTTCCAATTTTCAATATTTTTATTTTATTTTTAAAGCGATTTTTGAACAGACGCAAATTGCAGATACTTATAACGCGCAATAATACATTTTTGAAACTGTAACATGAGTATAAATCCAAGGACGGTGCAAAAGTTCAATGGGCAAACCCTGATATAAAAGGCACTACATTAATTATTGGGTACAATGAAAAGCGGGTAGTTTTACCAACTTGATTTGGGAATCACGTTATCGGAGGCATTTTCCGTATAGTTACTAAGTTTACAGTTAGCTAGTGATATTTTGATTGATTCAAAACAGTAAAAAAAAATATAAAAAAATCTATGTATCGTAGGGTGCCCCTATTATGAGAAAGGTGGAATTTTGATGAGCTCCACCCGAAATTTTGGTTTAAAATGTCAAAAAAAGATCCCTGATTTTCTTTGAGATTTTTGGCATAACAAAAACCAACGCCGGTATATCGATTTTAGTTTTTGAAATTTGATTTAGGCTTTTTTTCGCCAACACAGACTTTTGAATATAACTTATAACTTTTACAAAAAATATCGTATTTTTACGTATTTCTATTATAATTTTAATTTTTCGACAGCAAATTCGAGTTCAACGACTCAAAAAACATAAGAATACGAATTTTCATAATTTTACAATGGATTTTGAAAAATTGTCATTTTTTGACACTATTTTGACGATTTTGAGATTCCAAACTGTCAAAAGTTGTTGCTGTCGACTTTCCTTGACTGCATATTCGAGTTCAGCGACCCCAAAAACACACATTTTCACAATTTTACAAAGAAGCTAGTAAAAGTTATAACTAACTTACCTTTTTTTTAGTTATAGTTATGTAACTTTTACTAAGTTCTTTGTAAAATTGTGAAACTTCGTATACTTACGTTTTTGGGATCGCTGAACTCGAATTTGCAGTCAAAACAAGTCGACAGCAACAACTTTAGACAGTTTGGAATCTCAAAATCATGTCAAAAACTGACAATTTTTCAAAATTCATTGTAAAATTATGAAAATTCGTATTCTTGTTTTTTGAGTCGCTGAACTCGAATTTGCTGTCAAAAAATCAAAATTCTAATAGAAATACGTAAAAATACGATATTCTTTGTAAAAGTTATATTCAAAAGTCTGATATTGGCAAAAAAAAAACGTATTTCAAAAACCGAAATCGATCTACCGGTGTAGGTTTTTGTTATGCAAAAAATCTGACAAAATTCAGAGGTCTTTTTTTGACATTTTAAACCGAATTTTGGGTGTAGGTCATCAAAATTCCACCTTTCTCAAAATGGTGGCCACCCTAATGTATGGGTAAACGCGGATAGAGGAACTAGAACGCTTACAATGCCTCTCTAAACGCGTATAATAAAATCCCGATTTCACCTTCTATGGTTTCGAACTGATTACACGGTTTTTATATACATAATGCATTCACGAACAAGAAGTGAAATTCGTGCGTTAATTATAAAAAAATATACAATATAAAACTAAAGCATAAAACAGCATAACAACGCCCCATATTCAGTTAACGTTAGCATTCCAATACCAATTTTCGTAAAGGAGGAATGTGTTACATAATCGATCTCGTGAGGCTGAACAAGCCGTAAATAGTTAAAGCTTTATTATAATTTGTTTTCAAGTGACTAGTATTTTGAGAAAACGAAGCAGCTTGATGACAACTTTAAGAGTTAATTTTTTTTGTTTAAAAAATATTTTCAAAACCATCATAGTTCGTTTATGTCGTGATTTAATATACAATACACGCAGGTACCAACGTGTTGTCCATTTTAAATTTGTCAATTCATGATATTCAGCATTCTAGCTGGATTTGGAAAAAGCCTACAAGATGAATACATCAGGACCAATTACCTGAAGTACAAAACACTCAGTGAGGCTTAAACATACCTACTTGGGTTAAAGTATGTTAATACAGATTCTGCTACATGTACATGAAATCATAATGGATTTCTGAGTAGCTCCCTTAAAAACTTGGGAAAGATAATACTGATGGTGTGTGGTAGTTTCTTTTGCTTTAATTTGCTAATACAAGTTCCATGGGCGAGGTCAAAATTCCAAGGCAATACGATTTAATATTGCTGAATTATTTGAAAAAATTACAGAGTTTGATAGAGCAGGCATTGGCACTAAAAAGTGCAGTACCTGGTTATCGTTCCCTACGTCTAGCAAGGGAGCTTTTAACCATCACAAGATGCGGATCTGATACTTCATGAAGACTCAATATGCAATCAATGAATTGCTATTGCTTGCAGAATAGACACTGAATAATGACATTCAGTTGAATTCAATCCCAGCATCATTTACAGTATAAGAAGTCCTGCTCATTGATATCTGTCCAGATGCAAGGGCCTTCAAATTCGTGGAAGTAATACATAATAATATACGTCAGTTTAATAAAACAAATTCGGTGGTCTGAAACCGAAACAATAGAGAAAATGTGAAAGAGCAGCCACAAATGGTCTTAGCAGTTGGAGAGACGATTACAGACCGGAAAGTCGAACCTGTTGTCCTGCAAGGGAGGAAGAAGTACCTGTACTATATATAATCCGATACTTCATCAACATCTTGGTAGCGCGCTCAATCCGACGCGTTTCAGTCTTTTGATCCGAGAATAAATACCTACTGGACAACACAATCCACTCGTATGTCATTGCGTCACCATTTCACTCTGAAAGGTAAGAAATGCGTCTTGCATACTAAAAGAACTTGTCCTGCTCGCTGAGATCCGCCCTGATGTGACCGTTGGCAAGAGTGTGAGAATTTCTTTTTATCGTGGCAGTCTCGTAGTCGCCGTTGACACTCCCGTTGGCAGACGAGGAACTTTTGAATAGACGCGCCGAGCCGTTGGACAGCTGACGATTGAAGCTGGGAGTCCGTTTGGGAGACTGGGGAACGGTTTCTTTGAGCGGCACCTGGAAAATAAGATGGTTGTTGCATGTCAGTTACCTAGTTCTGCCTTGCATACATACAATATACAGAATGCTTGAGAATGTAATTTAAACAATAAAAACTTTTGATTTGATTGGACCAATACACATTGAAAGCTGGAACAAATGAGGCCAAGGTAATACAGGAAGGAGGACAAAACAAGGAGAATTATCATTTACGTACCTTTTGGAGGAATCTGTCGCCATTAGCAAGTTGGGTACCGGGGGTTAGCACTTTCGAGCAAGGACATCATCATCAGGCCGTCGAAACTGAGTACTGTTACTTCGGTACTCGACTTGCTAGTGACGACGTATTCCTCCAAAAGGTACATAAATGATAATTTTACTGTTACTACTAGCGGAAATAACATTTTAAATTTAATACCATAAAAAGAAGGCGTATTACAAAGAGGTTGTAAGGAGGATGACTTTTTGGTAAGTCCCAAACCCAGGGCCATCGCGTGCTTTGTTGGCGAATTCGTTAGCCCTCCCCCAGCACTCCGATTCCTTTGGGACCTATTTACGTTCAACTTGAGGGATAGTATGACTGAAGTCAAAGTCTGAAACTCTTTTCCTACAGAAACCCCGTGAAATGAAGTGAAGTGACCTATAATATATGTGAACTGGAACTGTTAATTCTCACAGGTAGCTCGTTTGCATTAATTTCTGATTCAATGCAATTTGGAAACGACACCTAGATATTTGCATTCGTTTCCAACTTAGCACATGTGGAACTGCTCATGGATGGCCAGTAAGTATAGTGGATAGCAAAAAGCAATGCTTGGAAGTGTGGACATCATGGGGCAGTGCATCTAACAAATCTGTGTTTGTGGGGGGGGGGGGATTACAGCTACTTCGTGGTTTGAAAATAAACTAATTAAACTAAGCAGCACTGTTGGACGAAATTCAATTCATCCCATCTACACGCATTTCTAACTATAAAAATTGTAACCAATACCGATTCTTGAACAAATTTACAAGGAAACCGTTTTAATTCTGGGTGTACTATTTGATGTTCAGTTGAGCTTTTCGAATCATATTGATTTCATATGCAATAAGGCAATGAGGATGTTGGGCTTCTTGAAGAGAACGACATCAGGTTTTACCAATGCCATGGCCTTGACTCTTCTATACATTGGACTTGTCCGATCCACGATTGAATATTGCGCTATAGTTTGATCTCCTCTTTATAATATAGCTAGAGTTAGATTGGAGAAGATTCAGAATAAATTTCTACGATTTTTAGCATTTAGAGTGGTTTGTCTCCGCTAGAGACTAGACGAAGGTGGATGGATGCAGCATTCGTTGTCAAGCTGTTCGTTCAATGGTGGAATCGACTGTCCCTCACTCTTATCCTTCTTCAATTTAAATGTACCCAACTACAACGTGCGCCACCATCTTATTTTTTCTATTCCTCACACTCACACCAATTATTTATTAAATAGCCCTATTACTAGAATTCAGTCAATAAATTGTTTAGCTTCATTGTCCGAAGATTTAGATCTGTTCACCTCCAGTCTTTTACTTCAAGAAGCAGGTTTTGCCCCTAATTTAATATTTAGTTTGGTTTTGATTTCTCATGTCCAGTGACCTTCTTTCTTAAAATTCGTGTTAATTGTTGGTGTATTTTTCCTGTACCTTGTAATTTTGGTTAAATTTAAGAAATTTCATGAACTCCAGCATCCATGTCTTGAATTTTTCTGTTTTGTTACATACATATATTTTTTGTCATGTATATTGTAATTGGGCTACGCCCGTATCTATTCAAATAAACAAATCATCACCGCCTGGAGGAAGACACCTTCTATAACTTCAGGGTCGAATCAGCAATACGAGGATGAACATATGAACAAACAAACTTTGAGTAGGGAATGAAAATTCTCCTAACAACGTCCGTCAAGTAATGTGTACAGGAGTGAAATCAAAATTTCTTCAATTACTAATGTAGTATGCAGATATTACCAAAATGGTGCAGCCATCTGACTTGTCCTTTCCTTTCCAATGACAGCAGCCTTTCTGGGGGCGTTTATCACAAGAATGGCACTTTTATTAATCTATTAAGTTATTTTGTAGCGCACAGTTAGGGGGTGTGATGAAGAGTACGAGCCCTTAAAGACATGCATTGAGTGTCCCCCCTGCAATGACCGGTAATGAAATGGGTGATCTCGAGACTGAGCTTTACGACCTGCCAGTTAAGTGTGGTGGATTGGCTTGAGTATTTTCTCATGCAATCAGGTCTGGAGACTTATTCAACTTGGAGGCCCATAAAAATCATATGCATGCCATTCTAACAGAGGAGAGAAGGCTAAAGGTAGCATTGAAGGCGAGCGTAATGTTCCTATAATATCCCAGTTACCTATCCGGCAGAGGAGGGCATTGGAGAGGGTCACCTCCAGCGACTCATCTCAGGGGTTCATGGTCGTACCAATAACTCGAGATCTCTCCCCCATGCAGTTTCGACATGCGATCGCCATGAGGTATGGGAAGAAGCCCGCTGCTACGGATGTGGCAACCAGATGAACCTCAGTCATGTGCTTAATTGTAAAATGGGAGGCCTCATAAAGTATGGCAATGGCCAAATTAGAGATTCCTGTGCCAAGATGGCTAGTCTCGCATGGAATGTCGTCGGCCTGGAACCAGTCTTGCACGAAAACGTAGATGGCACTCCAAAGCTAATTTTGCAGGCATTAAAGTACACGGATTCTGGGACACAGAGAGAATGGCGTACTTTGATACACGCGTGATCATGCTGACTTTCATCGTGAAGCAACTCTGGCGCCCTAATATTGCTCTCAGAATTGGAAAACAATATTTCAAAATGCTGAATACGCTGCAGCAGCAGAAGACGTGAGGGGATCCTTCACATATCATATGGGCAGTCTCATTCAGGAAAAGAAGCACCAGGAGGAAGGCCTTGGACTGGAGGATGGTGCACTTGTGTACTTTCATTAAATTAATGAAATAAGGTGAAAAAGTAAGATAAGAGAGATCGACAAAAGAAGAGAAAACTCAAATTTATAACTTCCAGGCGAACATCCCCCTCATTCTATCTATATAAATATACCATAAAATGGAGTTCCTTTTAATAACTCACACATAGGTAAATATACAAAGATAACGTTTCAAAACTGTTTACTGGGTATATGTAGATGTAGGTGTATAGGAAAACTCTCAGGGTGGGGTTATTTTGGGCCCCAAGCACAGGGAGCCTGGTGGCTTATTGTACTTTTCTGAGAGTTTTACGTTTAATCAAAGAGATTCAGCCCTCTAAGGTATGTGGGAGGGATGTGAGACCTTTGATTAATTGTTCGCTTCGAATAGACATAATTGGGGTTTGTGCCCCAAAGAGTTCAAATCTGCGATAGGTGAGTACAAGGCACTCAAAGACTATGTGGGATGCTGTTTCGTCTGTCTCCTCGCATAGTCTGCACAGGGTTGAGTTTTGTGTGACCCCTATGCGGTGTGGGTGGAAACGTAGGCGTGAAAGCCGGTTATAAGGCCGACTATCATTTCAAGTTCCCTACGGTTTTTCCTGAGAAGTCCCTCAGTAAGTTTGGTGTTGGGTTTTGGCCTCCATGAGCTTGTTGTGGACATGACCTCCAATATTGGACTATCTTCTTGTGGTCTGTTGGTCAACCCAAATGTTGATGATCCTTCTGGAGGTAGTTTTTGGTAGGCCAACTGCTGGCTCAGGCCCTACAAAAGGGGTTTGGGAGCCCTTCTTGCAAGCTCATCCGCCTTTTCATTACCAGTAATACATTTTGTTTGCTGGGTAGGCTTTCTTTGTATCGTACATCGATTCCCATGGAACCCTTATATTGTCGCTTTCCATTGCGGTCACAGTTGAAGTGGTTCATTTACAGCGATGATATTAAAGGTCCTAAGAATGGGACTGCGAACTAAATATCATCCCCATTTCGATAGCTATAGTGTTTCGCACTGGCAACAGACTTCAAACGAAAGTAACATTGTTTCTTTGAAATCACGAGTCAAATAGTCTCTGAAGTACCATGCCTATAAAAATTATACCTAGGTATGTAACTATAAGACAGGAAAGAAAGAGTTTTCCCAAGGGAAGAGTTGAATTGAGAGATTAGCAGAAAGTAGAAAGCTTTTAGCGAATTTTTGAAGAAAATTAAGCTATTGCTCTCGCCTCAAAATTTGTAGAATATGAATTTTTGAAAAAAAAAAAAAAAAAAAAAAAAAAAAAGCAGAAATCCGTTTCAGGCTATTCTGAATCATATTCTGAAGTTTAACGCATTTTTTTTATGTATGTATGTATGTATATATGTACCTATGTGTCATTCCAGACGATAACTGTCCGTAGAATTGTGCTAGAAACTTTTAAAATGTTATGGACACAAAACGAAAGTTCAAGTTCGTTGGCCAGCATGATCGGATTACATCTTCGGGTTGAAATTTTCAAAAATGTAGTAAAAAATTTCAAAATAGCCTGTTTTTTGCGATTTGTTGTGCGAAATAATTTTGTCAGCATACTAACATGTGGTATATTCGGAATCAGCATAAAATTTCCTATAAGAATATGTATCAAGTTTTCAAACATTTCAAAGTTGAAAAATCATTCAAAAATCGAAATAATGCCGTTCGCTAGTTGTAAAAATCGGTAATATTTGCATGAAACATTGTCCAAATTCAAATTGAACTACTCTTATGGAAGTATCCCTGTATAAATCATAAACTAAAATTTCTCTACACGATCAATAGCGACTGAAATGTCGAAGATTTCTTCAAAACTTCGCTCGTGAGGTCATGCTGCATGACTGGAGTTTTTTTTACTCCCACACCTAACCGTTTAGGTATGGTGCGATCTACCTCGAGCTACTGGTATCCCGAGTGTCACTACGACAATAATACTATACATCTAGACAATATATAGTTGAAAGTCATTGAACATGGCAACAGATTAGTTGTCTTTGAACATTATAACCAATCACCCATATTCACAGAAACACAATATTGAGTTTAATAGCTTCTGTGGTGGATGCCATCTCTAATTGAGTGTAAAGGGGTCGAGGGGGAAGATATTTAGGCTCCTTCCAGTGTATGAGGACTTAATAACGTACTACTAGTTTCGCCTGGAGTGACATCACCAGGTACTATAGGCATGTTAGGAATTTCAGAAGAGGAATTTATGATTTTCGATTACATTAAATAGTCGGCTAATCATTTCTTCCCTGCAACTACCATCCTGGGGTGCTTTTTCCAGGCCCAAATCAAATACCAGCCAAAGGAAAATCTTGTTTGAAGGCAGTCCAGAACCATAACAGGCTACTGTCAACAGTCCAGACACCAAGCTATTACTGCTAACAGGGAACGATTAAACACAGACTTTTTGTGAGAAAATTGGAAAAGAAGCTTACATATCTTCCCCCTCAATATTGAGTTTGTTGAGCTGTACAGAAATCGTGCTCTTTAACATTGATTAAAGGATAAATAGTTCCACAATTCAAAGAAGTTAGTGTTTTCATCGATGTATTGGAACTTAAAGAAGGTACTTGGCACCATACAGTGGTTAAAGTGAGTGTGCAGCTCGAGAAAACTGACGTAGAATAAAATTCAGGTCAAAGTGTCCTCTAGCTTTTAAAACCCTTGTTTTTGTAACGAACAGTTGTGCATTTGTACAGAGAACGAAAAACAGCAGTATGAATGAAGAAAATACGCAGAAAATTGTTATCATCATTGTACAATGGATAGAGGAAGCATAATCAGAATTTCAAAATTGTGATTTGAAATAGTGTGCTCTAGCTGTGCCAGTAGTGTATTTATTCTTACTTACCCCCTCAAACCCCGACTACCACCGATATGACACCTATCCGCGCAGCATTGCTGTAGTTTCTACTTGCTGCTGTACAAATCAAAAGTTTACCAATGTTATTCAAGTCCGTTTTGAAATTGCTTTGTTAAATAAAAATTGTGTCACCGTGTTATAATAGTGTTTTATATAGGTATGTACTCATGTTTCTGGTAAGTAACGCTAGGAAGAGTGAAAGAGTGGATAGCATAATTCATGCTATGAATAACCGTAGTAATGCTGGTAATAAATGTACGGAAAGATCGGAAAATAAAACAGCTTTCAACACTACAATACACAAATCCTCCTTATAGCGTGAGATGCAAGATGCACTTAACCCCATCAATACGACAGTTACTTATCAGATTTTTCTAACCAACAGATGTTAACAATCAAATATAGTCAAAGGGTCCAAAAATATACATCAAGCGATCATGCTGCATGGCTGGAACTTTTCTCTAATTTCAACCCTCACCAAAATTATACACAATCCATTCATGGGGGCGTCCCTGTAATGCATGCATTATTTACCAATATGTTTATTATAGTAACTGTGGTTAGTAGCAGTAGCTAAATTTTGCCTATGATCCAAAAAAGCAAATTTGCTATCTGAACTGTAGGGGAAAGTCTGCTGGAGGAATAAGAAAAGCCATGATAAAATCCACTCATCGGGGGCTAGATGCAATCATGGCCCATGTATCTATCAGATAGGAGGTGTGTACTGGAGTGTTGCAGCCAAGTTATAGTAATTTTCGTAGTAACGTTCTACTACTGAGGTATATAAATTATTAAACTTACTGTAACGTAGGGGTTTTGTTTGGACGATATATAATGGGGTGAGGTGGGTATCCGTCCTTGGTTCCTCTTGTCGTAAAAATGGCGGATGATAAGACACGAGACGGTGCCTAAGAGGAAACCAATCACCAAACAGCCAATAGCCGTCCCAACGCTCATGCTGGCTTCAGCTGAAAAGGTGTATGATTCAGTTTATTAAATATGAACAAAATGCAATAAACTGGGGCTAACAAATAATACGCAAGTTATCGATATATTGATCGTAAAATTAGATCAGACTTACCTACGCTTTCCCCAGCTAAGGCATCTGCGCAGAATCTGGCGTCGGAATCGGAACCCTCGCAGTCGCCAGCGCCAGGAGTGGCGACCAGGCAGTTGCGAGATCTTGTCTGTTCGCCGTCTTTATTGCAAGGACTCCATATCGACCAGTCACCCCAGCCTTGCAAAGCTGCACGAACATAAATAACAAGCCAATTAAGGGCGGATTTATCAATACATTTATCCAATGAATAAGAGAGATTTATCTGAAGTATAGCGTTATCCTCTAGATAACACAACAGGTGGTCTTTATCCATACCTAGTTGAACCCTATCTGGCGATTTAATTTATCTGGTCCCTGGACGGCTGGATAACAATTTATTATAATAAGAGGTTAATGAGATATCCAGACCTTTCTAACCTCGAACAAGTTTATTAATTTACAAAAAATCTCATTTGAATCTCAAGTTTGATTGTCTTTATTTTTGTTTCTTCCAATGGATATATTTGGGGATTTGTCTTCAAATAGCAGCAATGGCGAAGATTCTATCGTAGCATAATTCGTTGAAAGGAAAAAAGACTGTATATAGTAAGACCCTGTGTAGGTCACCTACTAATATGGGACGAGTGCGTGTTTTTATTGAGGTTTTGGTTGGACAAAGATACCGTTCTTTACATTCTAACATAAATCGAAGATGAAATTAAGTCCACAACTTAGTAATCACAATAACTCATTCATGATAATTCAGGTTGCAATATTGCTAATCGTATATGTATTTCTCTCTCTAGAAATGAAGCAGACGAATAGCAAAAATGTGGTGGTTTCTTATAACAGCCGAGCTTGATAACATGATGGACACCGTTGTGGAAATAAAGTCAGACCCAGTTTTTTAATAGTCGATCCATGAAGAAAATGTAGCTCCTACTCTATTCTGTGGTGAAAAGCGCCTTTATTTTTTCGCCTACAGACACCAATGAGGATGCTAACGCTGGTATCTTGCCAGACAGAATAATTTATCTGAGGTAATTTTATCCACCAGGTAATTCGGCATTCATAAACGACTCATATTCTTTATCTGGAGTATAGCGCTATACTCGGTTTAGCTATCCTGCAGTAAAAGTAGATAATTGATAAACCGGCTCTTAGTAGTTAAACATACGATAAGAGTAAAATACTATAAATATAATAAAAAGTTCCCATTGGGCTAATTTTAGCATGGAACATGCTTGAGTCATCATACAACTCTTCAAAAGTGTCACGTTTTTGTCAAGAAAAACTTCCACACAAATTTTGTTATGTGTTTCACGTACAACCAAGTGGGAAACAGAACTTCCGCAGTGTTCATCGCACAGAAATCGTTTACTATTCGTCGTAAAGCTCTCGTTTTACTGAAGGTTAGTAAGATATTTATGTTGCAGTTTTATATTTACTTACAATATATTAATCCATCGATGCTATGTTATAAATGGTTATAGTAAACAATATCATTGTGCCGCTTGTAAGCCTTGTTTTGTTGTCACTTGGTTAAGGTGGTAATCTTGGTTATATTGTACCCCTTGGTGGTAGGCTAATTAGTTTGGCAACATCATAACTATAAGAAAAAAAGACACTTCCTTTAAAGGTAGTATGGTCATCATAAGCGCATTTATAGTCCATTGATGGGAAAATGCGACCCCGAATCAGCGGGGAACTACAAAAATGCGACCCCGGATTAGCGGGAAGAAAGCATGTTCCATGTTTTAGCATTTTAGTCGCAGGCTCAAAGCGGAAAGCAACCGGGGGGCCCAGGAGGCGAAGCCCCCCTGGCGGGGTCAAGGGGTGGAGCCCCTTGCGTGACCCGAAGGGGTGAGTTTCAATTTATCCACTTCTGCCGACTTGGATAATGCTAAAACTAAATCATTTTCAATATTTATTCTATTAAACGTACCTACTAGTGAATATGAGCACTATTAATGCAAAAAGTTCCAGTCATGCAGCATAATTGTAAGAGCGAATTTTCATAAATTATCGTAGGTATATTATAAAGTTATATTGTTGAGTGTAATGAAACTTTGAGAGTAAAGAAATTGTTAACTACCTACCAATTTTATGGCCAAAAAAACTCGTTCTAAATAATATTCTGCGAATCAAAAAATATTTTGATTTCGTAGCTTTTTGGACAGTTTTTATCGATTTTTTGGCAATGGCGTTTTTCGCCATGTGTGCACACATTTTTCAATGTAGTCATGTAAATGATGCAGTCTCTCAACTATTCTTTAAAAAATCCAGGAATCGTTCCAGAATGTTTCGAACAAATATCTATGGTAAAAAAATTATGATTTTTTTCTCGAAAAATGGCTTGATTTTTTGCATGAATTCGCTAAGACCTATGAAAAGTTATTGTTAAGTATGTAGCTATTATATGGAGGATTCGCAACCAGCTGTAACAAGTTAGAATTCCAAGTCAAAAACATTTTTCTCTCCAGAGAAGATTCGGGCATAACACATTACAGTTAGGCTGTCTGTCAAGTGGACGCGATTTTGCGCGAAGAGGCGAATTCACGCAAACGGTTCGCCTCCCTTTCAAACACACTGTTTTAACTGAGAGCCCGTCCACTGCAAGCGCTGCGGTTGAGCGAAGTGGGGCGAAAAGGGGCGAAGGCGACGAGAATCAAACCAGTTTGTTTTTCAACGCGCCAACAAGCGAAATGGATGATGACAGTGTGTTTGAAGGGAGGCGAACCGTTCGCGCGAATTCGCCTCTTTTCGCCTCTTCGCACGAAATCGCGTCCACTGGACAGACAGCCTTACAGTTTTGATGACGGATTCTGTTTGGAATTAATCTAAAACTAACGTTTACTTGGTTATTTCAATTTCGCATCGCCCACCTTCCGACTCCAGCCTACATGAATATCTTTACGGGTCGTCCAAGTTTTCTAGGGGGCCCCTCAAAGCTAGTCAACAACAACAACATGGCATTTTCGGAACTCACAGTGACAAGCTGAAATGATACATTCTTCCTGGACAGTGGCTGGGCCGTGACAGGTGCTGCGGTCACCCCCTATGCACGTCCTTTGCCGCTGCCTGATCCCAGGCCCACAACTGACAGAGCACATAGACCAATCACTCCAACAACCCCATTCACCTAAACATTGAGAGAAATAAAGCACTGAGTAAATAGAGATAATTCAAAATCCATACAACAACAACATCCATATTGTCTTTTCAAGGTTCATTGATGGAAAAGCAGTGATTTTCATCAACCAGTTGGAGTTCTATACCTTTACAAGGATGAGTGTTGCACTGCCGGACAGTTGAAGCTGGTCCATGACAGTCGCTCTGAGCCCCATCGCAAGTTCTGGTCCGCGTCTGCTGCCCTGTACCGCAATCTGCTGAACATGGTGACCATGCTGACCACTCGCTCCATGCATCTTCTCCTTCCCCGCGTTCTAAAGAACAAATTTCCCAGATTCAGCAAAATTATAATCAGTCTATCAATAATTAGGGGAGACAAAGCAATGTTAAACTAAGTGTAGAAATTGCTTTGTGGAGGTAGCCATCTATAAATGAGTACCTACAGGGGTTGAGGGGGGAAGATATATTAGGCTTCTTCCAGTACATAAATTTAATAAGTAGAACTAGTTTCGCCTGTTTGGCCTCATCAGGTACACCTCAACAAATAAAATACTATAGGAGCTCATCGAAAGATGGACATACGTTGCATTTCATTAACAAATAATATAAAAATGATTGTTAGAAAGTTCAGGGAAGGGGAGGGGAGTGTATAAACGGGCGAAACTAGTTCTACTTATTACCCCTCAATCCCTATACTCGTAAGTATAGAAAGTTATAGCTATGTTGGCCTTGATGGCACATCATATTTGTGATGATTCAAAATATATTATTGTATTCTAGGAGCATAACATTGGAAGAAGACATATGCATCTGTTGTTGAGCATCGCTACCCTGATGCTTAAAGCGTTTCACAGCTGAGTGGTGTCATAACCGGATCTCAATAATGTAAGGAGAGAAGAGCGATTTCTCTGTCTATCTGTCCAAGAGAGGACGTAGTTGCATTCAATACCAATAACAGAAGAGATCCAACCCACCAAAGTATCTAACCACGACGAATCAAGTACTACTACAATGTAGTTTGGCAATAATAATAGGTCTAATAATAGGTCTTAATTACCTGATTTAGTGCAAACACCATCTTCACTACAGTAGCGATCATCGACTTTGAAGAGTGCCACCTTGATCATTCCGGGTTCTGGAACTGGAGCCCGGCAAGAGAATTTGAAGCGTCGTTCAGTTCCATTCCCAAAAGCAGTCCACGGTGTCCATTGCGAGAGACGTTTACTGTCGATACACGGAGTGGTGTGGCAAACCTATTAGTTATTAGAAACATATTAGTTATTACTCATCAAAATGATGAAAGAACCTGCAGTATATCAAACGATGACGAGTAAAGTGTCACAGAAAAATAGCGTAACAATCAATAAGACTATAAGTAGGAAAACGTGACTAACCTGATATTCAGCATGGCATCCAGGACAATCTAAGCCACCAGGTACTTGAGGAGGTGGGTTAGTACAAGACCTTGTACGAGTTCTAAAGCCTCCTCCACACTTGGCTGAACACTCACTCCAAGAGCTCCAGGTGGTCCATCCACCATCTGCTACCGGTCCTGTTACAGCTGGAAATGTGGATGCGAGTAAGTGTACTGAAATTTACAAATTAAACTTTTGAGTCTAAAAAAAAAAAGGTAAAATATGCTGAACTTACCAGGACAAGGCGGATTAGAGTGACAATACATTTCACTTCTGTCTTGCCCAACACAGACCCTTCCACCATTCTGAGGAGCAGGATTGCTACAAGTTCTACGCCTCGTCTTCACAGCCATGCCGCAAGATTGTGAACAAGCTGACCAAGTACTCCACGCAGTCCATCCACCGTGAACTGTGCAGTTGGTGACCCTGACTGAGACTCCAGTACAAATGGCGCCCCCTCTAACTGGTGCGGGGTTGTTACAGGCCCTCATAGAACACAAACAAGCGTCTCCATTGGCTTGCTCACATGGGGTGTAGGGGGACCAGGCTGACCAACCTCCATCCACTGTAACAATATGTTGGTGAGCACTAAAAGTATCAACAACTACACCTTCTCTTCACTTTCAATTCAACCAGAATAATTCATATTCATGAGTTTGATAAATGCTATGTGAAATACAAGTATATTAAAGTACACTATATCCCGATTTCATTTGCTCTGCCACCTGCTAGCTCCTTACAATCTCTGACTCACAGGCAGACTCTCTGACCATTCAGGTCATATAGCAAAACAGATTTTCCATGCCAATCAAATGTTCATAACCATGATACAAGACGTTCTGACCAACTTGGGCCTATTTCATAAAATAACAAGTTACAAGTGTACAAGTTAACAAGTACAGGTACTAGTAATGCATGGTAAACTAGAACAAGTGTTTCACCAAAACAAACAGTACAAGTGTAGAAAAGTTACACTTGTAGAAGCTAAGTTTACAAGTGTAGCAGAAGAGAAAAATGGCGTGTGGGGACAAGCAAAATGAACAACGTCAAGCCGGATGCCGAAATTGAAGTTTTGTCAGCGAATCATAATATAAAAACGGTGTTGAGTACACAATAGGATGTTTATCGTACATGACAAGGTGTAATGATTGGAAGACAGACAAATTAATAAACTGATAAGTGGAGAAACTGTGTATTTGATTTCAACTTATTCTGATGGCTGGCATAATCGGATTTTTCTCCTTCATTTAGCAGAAATGATTAATCAGTTCGTCAAGTCTTAATGCTGCTGGGTTAGGAATGTCATCTGTAACTTCGAGATGATCTTCATACTTCACTTTGTTCTTCAATGATGGGGAGATCCTCAATACCCGATCAGGAAAAATTGCGCAGGGTCACGCAACATTTGAATCTTTCAAGGGTCTCGGAAGACATCCTAAATCTCTAGTTAAACTCAAAAATACCCACGAAATGAGCGTTTAATCGTGGCCGAAAAAATCTTTGGCGTCTTCTAAGCTGAATGCTTCTTTCTTGTCTGTATTCTTCAGCAGAAGATGATTCCCACATATTAAACACCGAAAAATTTTCAACTCACAATGCTGGAAAATAACAAGTTTACAGTTGAATGGACGTAAGTTAAATATCGGCCATTTTTTACAACTGTGACTTGTCCAAATTCGCCTGTACACTTGCTAATATTCACAGTGCATTACAAGTCTACACTTGTACCTTTATGAAACGCTTGCAAACTCATTTTTTACAACTTGTACATAAAATCGGTTTGTAACTTGTCATTTGTTGCTTCATGAAATAGGCCCCTGGTCACAATTCGCCAGAAAAAATCCTAGCCTTCACCCTCAGCCTCCATTCTACCCATAGGTATGCCATAGGTTGAATGAACAAACACCCTTCACTCAGGAGGAAGAGTTGGAATCTAATTTTCCAAACCGTTACGTGGATCTATATGTGAACCTATCTAGTTATTGTAATTTCGACACCTTATGAAATTACCTACAAGATAAATCTGAGAATCCATGCTGCCAAAATCGGAGCCAGTGAATATTGTCAACGTATACCAGTGCAAATTCCTCTTCCGGATGCTCTACAGGCCATTGAACAGATTTCAATGGATGAATGGCAGGATTTGTATGACAAGTATTCCCTCGAAAAAGGAATCCACCACTACATATTAATGGGACGAGTGGAAAAACGGCCCAAACTCCTCAACATGCGACTTCCACGAAGAGAGTTAATCCAAATAATCTGCTTAAGAACTGGACATGGCCAACTAAACCAATGCCGCTTCCTGATCAACCTCAGCAATACACCATATTGTGATTACTGCGAAGATGCAGTGGACGATGTTGTTCATAGAGTGGAACATTGGCCACTTTATGCGGAAGAAAGAGCAGCATTTTCACCCATCAAAAATGACCAAAACCTCACACTATACCTTCGACACACTACAGTGACTACAAAAAACTGATTAGTAATACGAAGACAGCGGGAATAGTTTTGTGACAAGTGTAATTTTAATTCATGATTTAATTTAATTTATGAAGCGACTGAAGATGTGAATAGCTCAAATGTCAACTCAACTGGTTATGTTACGTTGTAGCACAACCAATAAAATTATTTTAAAAAAAATAATAATAATAAAAAATCTGAGAATCCTTTGTTACAAATAATAAAAAAATGGAGTATTGTCAATTGAAGATTCAAGGCCCTTGAAAAACTCCGAACGCTAACTCAGAACTCAACAACCCGGCTAGTTCCCGATTTTACACATCAATTTTGAAGTAGTTTGTGTGTGTAATTACAAAGTGAAGATACTTCGCGTAGTTAACGCTAAAGGGAACCAACTTTAGTACCTAAAGCTACTGATTTAGCTATAATAGTATTAACCTACCCATGGTCATTCCTTATCTCCAATTTAAGATTACCTAATATTTTTACAAGATCAAGACTACCAACACTTACTTGCCCCAATCCTATCGTCAATGCAGGTTTTAGGAGCTGTGACGCAACGATAAGAACACAACGAAATTGCGAAGAAACCGTTTCAAACAAGACAGATCCATTTACACAAGCTTGCTCAGTCAGCCGACCTTTGCAGTGGGGCTTAGACTGACGTAACCGACCCTCAAAGAAACCTAGCAAGAATGGCGTGAGCCAATAACGATAATCACCTGTTAACTGCTAAAACGTGTTTCCTTCAATAGAGCGTCAGTATTGAGATAGCCGCCTTCGCTATTTTCAAAAGAAGAAATTCAAATATTGAAACTTGATCATTTAAAAATGCTTTACCAATGAAAGCATATTTTATCTTGAAGACGAAATAATCAAACACGTTATTTACAAACACTTTCTAGGAATATGGTTATTTATAAGTAAATTCTGAACAGTATAAAACAAAATGGTTGAGGTTTAACGATCGTAATATTGTATTTCCAATCGATAATCTCACCCCATTGTCAAGAATCGCATGCAATAATTGATTCCTCCATACGAAAAACGCTGCAAATTATTACATAATGGTTTATTATTTCTGAATCAGATAGCCAGCTATAGTAACCAGCATGCTCTGGGGCTTTCGCCAGTCTCTTATCTAGTATCCACCTCTGTTCCTCCTCTCACTCCACCCTCCGCTCGCCCCCCTCACCACCCACCGTGACCCCCTGCCAAGCGTGCCAGGCGTAAGTCTCACACTGAAAGCCTCGAAAAAGACACTTTTTCGCCCGTTTTTGGCCCATAGCATCTATGCGAGTAAAGCAATCGGGATGGTTAAACGTTAAGACCAACTAGACCCCAAATGGAGTCTATGTGCGAAAGAACAGTTTTTTTAAGTCAATTCTTAGGCCTTTTATGGCCCGGACAGCGAACGGCGGATGGACATATCAAATTTGGATTCTACGCACCTTGAATCGTAAAGTGACAAAGTTCGAGGGGGGGTAATAAAAATTTTTTGCTATACGATCACACAGGCTTATTATTGGAAATAATAAACCAAAATTGGTCAATTAGGAAACGAAAAAATAATATTTGAAGTAGTTAACGGTAATTTACGTTTGCGCATGCGAAGAGTGAAGTATTAATTTGGGAACAATGAAGTTGATAGGGGATAATCTGCACCCTAACCCGGCCATTCCCTGAAAATGTCATCAAAATCAGATGAAAACTGGACATTTCAAGTTTATTGCGCGCGTAGACGCAAAATGACTGTGGAAGTTCAAAATTGTATCCACGTAGATACGAAAAAATGCAGGTCAAATGTGTCGCTATTTTCACATTCCATTCCCTGGGAAGGGTACTCAATAAAATTGAGTATCTACAAGTTACTTCATTTGGCAAGAATTTACGCTGTTTTGAAAATTGGAAGAAAACTTGTAGAACGTTGGAAATTGGAAGAAAACATTTGAACGCCCCTTGAAATCACCTCCTCTAACTGATGTTTACCACGTTCACTCAAAAGGCTCCGAACTATTGTCTTAATTTTGGAAAATGCTGTGCACCATAAAATATCATCTGGTACAACTAACGCCGAGCTTTTTGGAGAATTCTTGTCAGAGCCGCGTGAAAAACTGCCAGATTCAATCACCAACTACGTTTTTGTAATGGACAACTTGAGTGAACCTCTTGAGTGAACGTGGTGAACATCAGTTAGAGGAGGTGAATCCAAGGGGCGTTCAAACAATTACTTCATCCAACTGTAGTAATTATGTCATGAACATGTTCCTCCTACCTGTGGCAACAGCTGGACGAACTCTTCATTGAAAATCAGTTCAAATTCAGAAAAAATTGATCTCTAACTCCAGTTCAGGAAACCTGTTTTGTAAATTTTCACGACCTACCTATTACTATAAGTAATAAAGCGTTATTTATAAAGTATCACAGAGTTCCTCAATTGTAATTTGAAAGTGTCGAAACCATTTTGAAAAATGTCTAAACCTATTTGGAAAACGTCCCTTTCTATTTGAAAAATGTTGAATTCAATTTGGAAATGCTATATTAACCACAAGACCTTCTCGATCGATCAAGTTTGTCCCCCACCCCGGCAACTACTTGGAACCGTTCCCTACAAGAAGAACTGTGAGTTCTTCAATTCCATGTAGGTCAGAATGAAGAGTATAGTTTGGTGGTCTGGATGCTCTCAAGCTCGCATCTCAAAAATATATAACATCAGGTAGTCAATCCCTTAGTAAAAATGCAGATTAGTTGGATATGTAGATCAGAATGAAGTGTATAGTTTCGTGGTCATAACACGATCACATAACAGTTTAGAAACGTAAATATGACTTTTCATTTGTGACTCATGAGCTGCTCCGTGTTGAACGGAATTGAAGTACTCACAGCTCTTCTTGTAGGGAACGGTTCCAAGTAGTTGTCGGCGTGGGGGACAAGCTTGATCGTTCGAGAAGGTCTCGTATATTAACCTGTCTTACTGATGATGAAATATTAGACCTACCGGGTTGGTCAAGAGATGGACACTGCGTGGCGTCCTGGTGCCAAGCAGTAGACATTGGATTCATATCTGGAGCTACAGTACAGGTCTCTTTATGCTCATGCCAGCCGCAATGGGGGTCCATCGCTGCTATACAAGAAGCCCTGCTCAGGTACCTCTTGCAATGTTGTTTGTTGATTTTCATGACACTTTCTTCCGTCGTCAAGTACAATGCATCCTGAAATATCACCCAAGTGAAAAAAAAAAAAAAAAAGTCCAGTCATGCAGCATGACCCCATGAGCGAATTTTTGAAGAAATCTTCGACATTTCAGTCGCTATTGATCGTGTAGAGTTTATGATTTTGATAGACAAACATGGAATCAAATTATTAAAAATAATTAGGAGGTGCTCATACTTTATTTTTATTAAACTAATCTTGTAAATTTAAAGACAAATGTAGGTAAATATTCATAGATTTTGATGTCCAATGTGGTCAGTATTGAAGGCCGAGTGGAGGGAGGCCTTGAGATCAACGTTACTGACGGCCGAGCGGAGCGAGGCCTTGGGTCTCCGTGCTAGTAAGTACATAAATAGAACTTCTTCATAATTTCATGGCTGATATTTTCTAAGCCACAGTCAGTATTAAAGCTACATCAAGTCCTAAAACAGTTGAGCGTGAAACATTAAAGAGAGCGACCGAGAGAATCGGAGGACGGAATATTTCACAGAGTAAACTCATCAGTTGTGATTACATATATATATATATATATATATATATATATATTTTTTTTTTTTTTAAACAAGCACCTATTACCTACGTTTTAAACAGCATGGTTCTAGGATTGGTTATACTACTCCATTAGAGTAGTTCAATCTGAATTTGGACAATGTTTCATGCAAATATTACCGATTTTTACAACTAGTGACGGCATTATTTCGATTTTTGACTGAATTTACAACTTTGAAATTTTTCAAAACTTGATACATATTCTTATAGTAAATTTTACGATGACTCCGAATATACCACATGTTAGTATGCTGAAAAAAATTATTTCTCACAACAAATCGCAAAAAACAGGCTATTTTAAAATTTTTGACTACATTTTTGAAAATTTCAACCCGAAGGTGTAATCCGATCATGCTGGCCAACGAACTTGAACTTTCGTTTTGTGTTCTTAACATTTTAAAATTTGTTTGAAGTTTCTAGCACAATTCTACGGACAGTTATCGTCTGGAATGACACATACATATATACATACATACATACATATATACATACATACATTCAAAAAATGCGTTCAACTTCAGAATATGATTCAGAATAGTCTGAAACGGATTTCTGCATAAAATTTTTTCAAGAATTCACATTCTACAAATTTTGAGGCGAGAGCAATAGCTTAATTTTCTTCAAAAATTCGCTAAAAAAATCACAGAAACTACGCTCAAATCAATCAATAATACAATTTATTATTAATATGTTGTGAAGCGATTTTGAAAAGTGTTCCAATCATCATATTCAATATTGACAATATACACTCACATTTGCCAATTGCATAGCGTATAATTTCTTGGAAGGGGAAAATGACGGTATGGGATTCCAAATTTCCAACACACAAGGCTTCATGATTTTGGGTAACACAGATATTTTCTTCACCTGCCCCTCCACTGTGGCTACGTACAAGATGTGAACTTCACTGCAACAAAAACATAAGATTTATTTAATTCAAGAGACGGTAAATTTTGATCTAATCTTTCGTAGTACCATCAGCAATAACTAAACGCTCGGAAGAAGACGAACATTTTTGCAGGATATTTTGAATATTCATTGATTAATAACACCAACATGTAGGTACATATATGGCTTTCATTAATTTACTCAACATAGGTGCTATCTAAATGCATAATGTGAGTATACGCAACTATTAGTAGCAGGAAGAAGTTTCGAAAGATGCAAAAGTGACATCGTAATTCACAGTAGTAAACACCACAGTTCATCCATCTACTTTTGAGCGCGCTGATATAATTAGGTAAATATCTCTTCACAGGGTGTCTACTAGATCTGTAAAATAAAAATTGGATACTTTTTGGGCACTTTTGGGGTTCTAAATTTAAAAATTCGGTGACCTTTTAAAGGCTTTAATTTCTTCATGAATAGCGTACCAAAATACCTACCAGTAGACCTACTGTAGTCATGAGTAGCCTATATAAAATTAGAGCTTCATCACTTTTTTTATTGATTCCAGCTTACTTATACAATACAGAAGTCTAAGACTACTTACAGAAATTAGTAAAATACAATGTACAATATATTTATTATTATAGATTTTAAAAAGTCCAGTCATGAAGCATGACCCTAAGAGCGAATTTTTGAAGAAATTTTCGACTTTGGGTCTGCGTACTAGTACGTTCATAAATAGAACTTCTTCATAATTTCACTGCTGATATTTTCTAAGCCACAGTCAGTATTAAAGTTACATCACGTCCTAAAACAGTTGAGCGTAAAACATTAAAGAGAGCGACCGAGAGAATCGGAGGACGGAATATTTCACAGTTAAACACATCAGTTGTGAATACTTTTTTTTTTTTTTTTTTTTTTTTAACAAGCACCCACTACCTGCGTTTTAAACAGCATGGTTCTAGGATTGGTTGTACAGGGATACTTCCATAAGAGTTATTCAATCTGAATTTGGACAATGTTTCATGCAAATAGTACCGATTTTTACAACTAGCGAACGGCATTATTTCGATTTTTGACTGATTTTTCAACTTTGAAATTTTTCAAAACTTGATACATATTCTTATAGGAAATTTTACGCTGATTCCGAATATACCACATGTTAGTATGCTGAAAAAATCATTTTGCACAACAAATCGCAAAAAACAGGCAATTTTGAAATTTTTGACTACATTTTTGAAAATTTCAACCCGAAGATGTAATCCAATCATGCTGGCCAACGAACTTGAACTTTCGTTTTGTGTCCTTAACATTTTAAAATTTGTTTGAAGTGTCTAGCACAATTCTACGGACAGTTATCGTCTGGAATGACACATACATACATATATACATACATACGTTAAACTTCAGAATATGATTCAGAATATGAAACGGATTTCTGCAAAAGCTTAATTTTCTTCAAAAATTCGCTAAATGCGTTAAACTTCAGAATATGATTCAGAATAGCCTGAAACGGATTTCTGCATAAATTTTTTTCAAAAATTCACATTCTACAAATTTTGAGGCGAGAGCAATAGCTTAATTTTCTTCAAAAATTCGTTAAAAGAATTCTTACCTTAGTTTTGAAATTCTGCAATAGTGATTAGCGCAATTAGGCCCACATCAGCATATTCTATTTTTATCACAACTTACTACTAAGAATAAGTTATGGAAGTCTTTAACAAAATGTAATTACGGAATATGTGAAAATGTTCAATATATTTATAGGTCTACGTACAAATATACACAGTACCGTCAGCAACCGAGGAGAACGATTTTTGTCCCGTGAAAACTAAAGAAGTTCCATTTCCCCAGCAACGGCTAGGTTGTACGTGAAAATCAAAAGAAAAATTTCGTGACACATCCCCGTAACGTTTTTCGCTAGTTAGTCCAACGCTAAAGCAAGTTTCATACTAAAGACACATGAACTCAAGCCCATAGACATATCCATGTCAAAATCAAATTTTGGCAGAAAATGTGCCTACATAACTAATTGTTAGCAGATTAATCTGGTACCTTTAAATGTAAATACCAACCTATTGTGTTTGGTTGAAACGATGTCAACGGCCACGTGAGTTAGCCTTTCGAGTTCACTCCGATACAACGGTTCCTTGGAAATGGGTTGAATAGCCATGTCCATCAACTGGTACCGCGTCGAATCGAGAAGCGCTTGCGTTCCTGTGGGTCGAAAAATAAACCATCGTAAGTGACATTTCACGTAGGAGGTAACTGAATTCTAAACAAAGTCTCCTAGATACTCGTAGTATGAACAAAAACCACCATTTTCAACTTATCCTGTTCTAACTAAATGAAGCTAAGCTCGAACACATTAAAGAATAAGGGGGAGGGGGAGGGGGGGGGGATGGAAGGGTGTAGTTCCGTATATGTCCCCACTTTCAAAAGAATGTAAATCTTTCATTATCCTACAGGGTGGCCCCCAAATGGAATTTCAAATTTCCCTGACCGAACTTCAGATTTCCCAAACAAGAAATAGCAGTCAAAAAATTTTTTTAGCATGGAACATGCTTTAGCCATCTAACTGGGCAAAAACGTGACGAAACCTTGGAACAAAAGTAGCGCGGGGTTTTGTAATGATTTTCACTTACAACCGACCCGTTTCTAGGGAGATGTATCGCCGTTAGTTTTCATCCCACGAAAATCATTCACCACTCGTTGAAAAGCCCTCAATTTATGGGTAAATTATATACTGCCAAAACCAACATCGATTTTTGACATTGAAAATGTTTTAGTCGACGGGTCAACCGAAAATTTTGTAACGCGAAGAAAAAAAACGTCACGCAACCAATAAACAAGTTAGGAGTTTTTTTTTTTTTTTTTTTTTTTCACGTAAAACCAAGCCGTTGCTGGGGGAATGAAACTTCTTTAGTTTTCACCGGACAAAAATCGTTCTCCACTCGTTGGAAAGCTCTCGATTTATCACGCATTTCTTTCGTACTTGTTCTTCTATTCATGTCGTAGTTTGATATTTATTTATTTTATAAATTATAAGGAATTTAGGTGCCCCCCCCCCCCCCCCCCCCGAGGTGCAATGGGGGCCTAAATCCTCATAAAAAGGTAGAGGAGGTAAAGAGGCATCCCGTCAGAGAGATACCACCCCTAGTCATAGCTTTTAATGAGCCATGTTCGGGGAAGGTTGATATTCCTGTCACCAGAAAACCATCCGACGCCAAACCAGCTGTCTAAAACGATCGAGAACAGCGCGTGCTTCCCATTGATTCCTCAACGGGACGCCGCCAACGCTATCTCTGGTGCTCTGACGGGAGCTTGATGGACCTCTCAGGAGGTAACTCTGTTACACTCCTCCCCTTAAAGACATACTTGATTGAAGATCAAGTATGGTAGTTGGGTGGAATAGTGAATAGCTGAGAACTAATGCTCATTCAATCATAAATAGCTGCATTGGCGTTTTGGATGGGGGAATAGAAATTAAAACTGGATTGTCAATGAAGCTTCATAAGAAGTATCTTCATTGAACAATCGGGACAAAACGGATGCTCAACTTTGGAGACTTATACCTTAGGAAATCAAAATATATATAAAAATTAATTTGCCCAACATTGGGGACTTTTAAATTAAATTGCCCAACTATGGGGACTTAAATGGCGCACTAACCTGGTAATTGACATATAGCAATACTCAGGTGGCGAAAAAATTGAAAAAGAAAATAGTATAAAATGAATTTGCCCAACTTAGGGGACTTAAATTGTGCACTCAGGTGGCATAAAATTGAAAGAAAATATGGTATATAAAATATAAAAAGGGGAATAAAAGAGAAAAATTATAATTCAAAGACCAATGAAATTATTTATATACCAAAGGGTGATAATGGGAATTCCTTCTGGAACCCCGGGCCATGTTTCTTCTGAAACATTAACGCCCCAAAAAATAGAGGATTGGACTACTAGGCGTCAGCAGTGCATAATCCAAACCACGCTCTGCTACCATATAAGGAATTTAGGTGCCCCCCCCCCCCCCCCCAGAGGTGCAATGGGGGCCTAAATCCTCATAAAAAGGTAGAGGAGGTAAAGAGGCATCCCGTCAGAGAGATACCACCCCTAGTCATAGCTTTTAATGAGCCATGTTCGGGGAAGGTTGATATTCCTGTCACCAGAAAACCATCCGACGCCAAACCAGCTGTCTAAAACGATCGAGAACAGCACGTGGTTCCCATTGATTCCTCAACGGGACGCGGCCAACGCTATCTCTGGTGCTCTGACGGGAGCTTGATGGACCTCTCAGGAGGTAACTCTGTTACAAAATGGACATAGTACCTAAACGATGCCGCTTGTTTTGTTGTCACTTAGGTAGTTGAGAAGTTAATCTTGGTTATAGTAATTGTAGACGCGCACCATAACAGAAAATTACCTACTAGGTACTCTGTTATAATTTCGATTAGTAAAACATTTATTTCGTAGTTTAAATTTATTTACATTTACGAATTAGTGGGAAGAAAGCATGTTCCATGTTTTAGCATTTTAGCCTAAGGCTCAAGGCGGAAAGCAACCGGGGGTTCAGGGGGACGAAGCCCCTTGCAAGGCCCGAAGGGCCGAATTTTTCTCATCATTTTAAAGTAGGTATAATGCGTCACCTTTAATGCTTCTAGAACGAAAATCGTATAATTTAAAAGAGAAAAAAAAACCAACCTACTCCAGCATACTGGTGGTAATAATGAAGATGAAGCAAAGGAAAAAGATACATTTTTTCAAGTAATTGCTTTATGAAAGAATGTATTACCAATTTTCAAAAAATCGCAGTTAGACATTGACTCCCAAGAAAGGAATGGTATTGAGTACTTACACACTCAAGGTAACTGAAAACCTTAAAACTCAGTAAAAAGCACCAAATGGCCGATTCGGTTAAAAATCGTTAACTTTACATTTTTAGTGGAATATTTCTCAAATAAAGTTTATCAACTATACCTAAATTAGAACATTCAAAAATGTATGCACAAAATCGTACTGAAAAATGTCCTTAAATTTCATTAATATGTGCAAAAAATCAATAAAAACTTCTTTTTATTCAATATTTTACGGTCTAATTTGTAATCTGAAGCGATATGTTGAAGCTGAAATTTTATTAATTTAAAATAAAGAATATATATATATAAGCACTTGATTGTGGACACTGTGCTACTGCACTATATACTAATTAAAGTTAAAGAAATTTTACAGAAATAAAGAGGAAAAGGTTTTTGATATTTCGAATTAGTCTTTGTCAAAATTAGAAGAAGAAAGAGTGTTTTTTGAATATTCCCTGGAACCAAGCTTGTATCCAACGTTTCATGGTTGTTACGTTGGAGTTACTCAATCATTGATGTTGAGTCCAGGAGGCCGATTTGAACCGAGTACCCACCTATGGGCCCGTTCGGACTGTTGAAGTAGCCGGTCGTTTGTTTTTTCAGGCATCTTCTTCAACACCTTAACACCGAAACATTCGTCGAAAGTGACTGCTTGACCGTGCGTTCTTGCATGCAGCTTTATCGGTCGTTGCTGAGACTGACTCAAGGAAGCTCTATGGTTGTTCATCCTTAGATTCAGTTGGGATGCCTTCCCCACATAGAAGCTCCTTGACTGATTATCCTCACACTTCTTACAAATCATATATATATATATATATATATATATATATATATATATAACATGGATATTTCTTAGCTCTGAGCGTAATTCCAACGCAAAAGTCCAACAGCAAAAAATGTGAAGCTCTTATTTTCACCTACAACTAAATTGTTGCTAGAGAGAATATAACTTCCTGATTTCCCGTACCACAAAAATTGTTCGTTGGTAAGCTGTAAGTTATTATTCAAGACTCCACATTTCAATGGGCCAATTTCCCATACCTAACAACTAGTTGTTTGGACTCTCACTGGATGAATCCACTACTCTGCTGGGTTCGCTCCTAGTTCAATACTGTGTTGATGTTTCTTACATGTGGTTTACTACTAGTGATGTAAACAGAGGAGCCAAAGATACACAGTTTAACAGTTTTATACAGTTTAACCTCCACTTGTAATTACTTTTGTCATTCCCATAACTCAACTATGAAATAATTTGTAGTATGATATAATATGCAATTGAAGTTTGATTGTTTACGAGTTAGAATATACCTAAAAACACTGTACATTATTACACAAAGTTTTCATTTTAAAAAATCCCTGACATTTGGTGATTTTTGCTAAATTCCCTGACATTTCCCTGAATTTTTCCGACGCAAAGAATTTCCAGTTTTTTTTTCCTTACTTTTCCACTTACTTTTTCCTTACAGGGGGAGCCACCCTGATCCTACCGAAAAATGAATTTGACGACTGTTTCGGAAGCCTCGGAATATCGTCTTTCCCATGTTTTCAAGATAGACTAACTTTCTCCTTTGGGTACATGAGAAATTTTCTTTGTCAAAAAGTTCCGTATGTGTCCCCACGCTATATTTCACCTATATAATCGCTATAATCCATCTAGCGAGTAAATAGATTATAAGGATGTATGTACATAGTTTAGTGGTCTGGACGCTCGCTAGTACGCATCTCAAAAATAAATAACATCAAGTAGTCAATCCCTTAGTAAAAATTCAGATTAGTTGGACATATAGGTCAAAATGATGTGTATAGTTTTGCGCTCTGGAAGCTCGGAAGCTCACATCTCAAAAATGCATAACAACAAGTAGTCAATCCCTTAGTAAAAATTCAGATTAGTTGGACATGTAGGTCAGAATGATGTGTATAGTTTTGTGGTCTGTAAGCTTGCAAGCTCACATCTCAAAAATACATAACATCAAGTAGTCAGTCCCTTAGTAAAAATTCTGGAGCAGACCCTGCCTACCTAAGATTCGGAAAGTGCCCAGTTCAGGTGGTCTAATTGCCCCTGGTGCCCAGTTCAGGTCACCTGGGTTATACCTTACTGTCGATAGGTATAAGATTCATGTTTATTCAAGAGTATGTACACAATATAAACATCAACTTTGTTTAGTTAGAGATCAACAACAAATGGGTTTTATTTAGGGTTCATTGCTCAACTTAATGACTCACAAATAGCGTGGGGACACATAAGGAATTTTTGACTAGCTAAATAGTTCCGTATGTGTGCTCATTTTTTTCAATTCCCTATTTCTCAAGTTAATTTATCCTGAATCCATGGGAAAGAGGAGAATCGGAGGTTTCCGAAACAGTCGTCAAATTCATTTTTTGATAGGTTAATGATAGATTTACATTGGCTTGAAAGTGGGGACTTATATGGAACTTATATGGAACCCAAAGAAGAAATACTTTTTCCCAAGCTTTCAACACCTCAAATAATGTATTAGCCATTGAAAGTTGTTGAAAAATTGTAAAACAAATTACCATTTAAAATTTTGATCTTAGTGATGCTGGATGAGGATGACTAGATGGTTTTTTACATGATAAGTATAGGATTAAACCATTTTGTCTACCTGGAAGAAATAACCACCAATCGCCAATGCAGCTATTTATTAGTGAGCATAAGTTCTCAACCAGTAAACTATTCCACCTAGTTTGCATACTAACTTGCTCTTCAATCAAGTATGTTTTTTAAGGGGGGGGAGTGTGACAATTCCCGCGAGATCCAAGGGAATGCGCTGCCGTCCCTCTGTTGTTTCCCAACGGGCGTCGGGCGCTTCTTCCCGTGTTTTCGAAAGCCTGCGTTTGGCGATGGACGGTTTATCCTAGAACTGGAAAACCTATCTTCTCCGAACGTAGCATATATGCTATTAGTACGAGTTGTATCTCTTACGGTACTATCACACCCCTCTCTATCTATGAGTGTGAAGGGTCATTCCATGTCAAATCAACACACTTTAAATATAAATTTTACCTCACCATTTTAGATTTTGCTCAAATTTGGTATACTCATAGTAGGTGTTGAGACTAAGAAAAATACCAAATTTTAAATTTTTATCTCAAACCGTTTCTTAAATATGGCTATGTAAAACTTACAACATCTTGCCGAAAAACCATGAACGGATTTTATACTATTCGCTCTAGGAACTGTCCTAATTGAGCTAGAGAGCTGGGAGAGGTATCATTTTGCAGCTTTTTTTATGCTCTTTCCAGTGATATACAACAGGACATAGGTCTAATAACAAAAGTCCAGTCATGCAGCATGACCTCATGAGCGAATTTTTGAAGAAATCTTCGACATTTCAGTCGCTATTGATCGTGTAGAGAAATTTTAGTTTATGATTTTGATAGAAAAACATGGAATCAAATTATTAAAAATAATTAGGAGGTACTCATACTTTATCATTATTAAACTAATCTTGTAGATTTAAAGACAAATGTAGGTAAATATTCATAGATTTCGATGTCCAATGTGGTCAGTATTGAAGGCAGTTGAAATCTTAACAGTATCCTATCATAACATCATCAAATCTTGACATAAAATAAAATAACATACCGACGTCGTATGAAAGTGCGCATACGCGAAGGGCAAGTTTTTTTTTTTTTTCCGATGACCCCCAATTTTTATTCCGGAATCGGATTCTGCGTTCAATTTTGCGTCCAGAACACCCGCCACTTTTGATCTGCTCATGCGCAAACGTGCGCTACGTTGAATTTGGCCAAGCAGAGCGAGGCTTAGGAATTTACGTTACTGACGGCCGAGCGGAGCGAGGCCTTGGGTCTGCGTGCTAGTACGTACATAAATAGAACTTCTTCATAATTTCATGGCTGATATTTTCTAAGCCACAGTCAGTATTAAAGCTACATCAAGTCCTAAAACAGTTGAGCGTAAAACATTAAAGAGAGCGACCGAGAGAATCGGAGGACGGAATATTTCACAGAGTAAACTCATCAGTTGTGATTACATTTTTTTTTAAAGCACCTACTACCTACGTTTTAAACCGCATGGTTCTAGGATTGGTTATACAGGGATACTTCCATAAGAGTAGTTCAATCTGAATTTGGACAATGTTTCATGCAAATATTACCGATTTTTACAACTAGCGAACGGCATTATTTCAATTTTTGACTGATTTTTCAACTTTGAAATTTTTGAAAACTTGGTACATATTCTTATAGGAAATTTTACGCTGATTCCGAATATACCACATGTTAGTATGCTGAAAAAATTATTTCGCACAACAAATCGCAAAAAACAGGCTATTTTGAAATTTTTGACTACATTTTTGAAAATTTCAACCCGAAGATGTAATCCGATCATGCTGGCCAACGAACTTGAACTTTTGTTTTGTGTCCTTAACATTTTAAAATTTGTTTGAAGTTTCTAGCACAATTCTACGGACAGTTATCGTCTGGAATGACACATACATACATACATATATACATACATATATACATACATATATACATACATAAAAAAATGCGTTAAACTTCAGAATATGATTCAGAATAGCCTGAAACGGATTTCTGCATAAATTTTTTTCAAAAATTCACTTTCTACAAATTTTGAGGCGAGAGCAATAGCTTAATTTTCTTCAAAAATTCGCTAAAATGTTGTCAAAATACAAAGTCAAATGAAAATTTTGATTCAATTTTTTTCCAAAAAGTACATAATTTAAAATTTTCAAAATATTCCTATAAATACTTAGTACTGTTGTAAACAATGTGACAAAATATAAATATGGGATGATGATGGGTTCATTGTTATAAAAAAATATTCCTGACACTAGTTTTCCACTAATAGCCCGGTTTTGACTAAATAATAAACATATTACGTCCTTTTACCAAAGAGGTGTGCTATTTAATTAAATGTATAAAGGAATACCATGTATAAAGGTAAAAAAATATCAGAAGTATTAATTCAAAATACTATCTTGGTAAAACAAAACCAATAACCATAGATATACTCCAATAAAAATTAAGTTATTTAGGTTGCTTACTTTAATTTTATACAATTTAAACTAAGTTAAACAAAGCCTATTAACATGTATCATGTTTTAGCCCTGGGGTCCTAGCGAATTTTGCGAGTCAATTTTTTTTCCGCGCACGAAACATATAGTGTTACAGTGATTTCCGCCTACAACCGAGTCGTTGCTAGGGAAATGGTACTTCGTCGTTTTTCATCCCACAAAATTCGTTGACCATTCGTTCGAAAGCTCTCGATTTATCCAACAATATTATGTTAACTACTGCGAAGTGCGTGTCCAACAAACTGAGTTATGAGCATGGTTATATAAATAATTGTTTACACACAGGTGATCATTCTCAATAATTGATATTGTGAACATGATTGCAACCGCTTGTTAATTTCGAATCAATATCGAGGAGAAAACATGATACATGGTTGAAATTTTTGGTTCTAGAACAGAAATATTAATTAGTAAAACAATAATCTTGAACATTTCTATAACAATAAATTTGAAAAAGTATACCAAATTTGAGCAAAATCTAATATGGTGAGGTAAATTGGGTGTGTTGAATTGTCATGGAATGACCCTGGATTTAAGCCCCCATTGCACCACTGGGGTGGCCTAAGTCCATTACAAGTGCCGCCCAGACCCCACGAGGAGACTCACCAATCCCCACTGAAAGTGGTAAATGGGGTCATTTGCTCTCAGGAAATGGGAAGTGTGGAATGGGCTGAGGGTTATCCTTTGCCTATGACCCCCTTCCTCTGTGGGGTAAAGCCCACACCGTGGAAACACAATAGGGTTCCCCAAGAAATCATAGATTTGGGGAATCGTGACGATGCCGTTAAGGCATGGGTTCATGACCCGGTCCAAAGTGTATTTATGATGGATGTGGCTGGGAAGGAAGGGGAGGAAATGGAGGAGGATGAGCCTTTTGCAGCTGCAGGCCCCTCCAACAATACCCCTCATCCGCAGGATGCTGGAAAGAAAGAGCAATTGCAGAAAGCTGATAAGGTGCTGACCCCCAGTAAGATTGTCCACAAGATTGACTACACCAAATAAACCTAATGAAGCACAAAAGGAAAATAGTACAAGCAAGTTTTGTAATCCATGTCTAGAGACGTAGCTAACAAACATAATGAATTAAGCTGTTTAAGCTAGTTTTTTAAAGAGATGCAATGCAATGATTGGAGACGAGAAAGAATACATCGTCGTGGTACCTGAGCAGGACGAATGACCAGAATTCACGACTTTCTTCTCCCAAGTGGAAGTAGAGGAGGCCTGGTGTTTGAAGGGACCATTGAAGGCTGCATCGATGGATGACATGTTGAAAGCACAGACAGCCGAGCCCGCGATGCTATTTCTAAAATCATTAATAACAATTTTGTTAGTACCAAAGGATATTTAATTAACTTTGAATTATTACTCGTCAAGAATTACAATAATAAAATTACGTTGTTCAATGTACAATACGCCTCAGTCTGCGAGAAGTTTTCGATTCATTTGATATGGGACTCTACAAGTGATACAGATGGAAGTGAATTTTAGATGCACAACAGAAAAACTGCCGTCTATACATCAGGAACTGGGTATCTAGGTATATACGAACCTTACCTTTTTAGAACAACACAGATAAATTATACTTCGGTAATCTCCGGAAGAGATTGTTTACTGGCAGCAGTGCTCCGTCATAGAGCTTATTTATTATAAATTTGGGTATCATTCGCATACTGGTGATCCGAAATCAAAATCCATCATCCAAATACAACTTATGGGACATTGAAAATATTTTTAATGTAATATCCTAATATTTTATTGGTAACAATGCGGTAAAATTATGAAGTGTGATATTTATTAATATATAATGGAGATAATAATAAAGAAATTGACGAAATATAAATATGAAATGACACAGATATTTATAAACATTGTACTTCTCAAGATAATATCGGCTTTGAATTGTAGGTAGGTATATGTAGTTTGGATTCTGGAGAAACCGAAAACAATATTCACAACTTTTAACTATAGTACTCTATTAAACTACACACGCACACACGCAAGCACGCGCGCGCGCGCACACACACACACACACACACAATTATATATATATATATAATGTTGTGTGTTAAGAACCAACTCCAGTTTCCAAAATTGCATATTTACCATCTTGTTGACACGTCTATTTTTATGTTTCTAAATAAAAACTTATTGTTGTGTTTGTGATCTCGAGTGAGAAAGTTGTTAATATTTTTATCACTTAATATCTAGCCCTTCTAACCCCTAACATTATATATATTAATTGCTATGCAATTCTTAGGCCGACCCCCAATAATTTTTTTTGTAACGTCCGTGACGAAATTAAAGATGATTTTCACGTACAACCGAGTAGTTGAGTAGTTGCTATAGATTGTGTCACAATTTCAGTGTTTTTCACGTACAACCCAGCCGTTGTTAGGGGAATGAAACTTCCGCAGTTTTCATCGCACAAAAATCGTTCGCCACTCGTTGGAAAGCGCTTGATTTATGTGATAAATGTTCACATTTCAAGCTACCAATTTCCCTCTTCTTACGTACCTGGCTACATTCCAAAACTAGATTCAGGCTAAGAATTGCATTGCAAATTATCCTCGTTTCTCTTCTGAGTGGCCAGACCACAATAGAATGAGACTTGAGATAAGCTTTTTACCAATTTTTCTAGGAGTAAGGAAATTACAATAGTATATTTCGTATCACTTGAACTCAGAATGTTAATTGAGATATTGGGGATGATTAGATTTACGCGTCTAGGAAGTTGCGAATCTCATTTCTGATAAACACGATTTCGATTCAATATCGGTCAAAAGGGCAAGCGATAGTGGGCACAGACTATAAGGCGATGATCTCATTAAAATCCAAAACAATTTGTACAGTAGTAGAAATATGTGTGACGTAGGATTCATTGGAAATATTTCGGTCAAATCGGACATCTACCTATCTCGCTGTATACTACGTCACTGGAATTATCGAATTAATGTCAAAAAGTGCAAGAGACAAGGAAAAGGAAAGTGAGAGAGAAAGAGAGGGGGGGGGGGATGCTTTTAATGTTAAAAAATTAAGAGTTTTTCCGCTAAACCTTAAGTTGAGTTAAAATTTCACCTTGGGTAATGCAAAGATCAAATACTGGAAACACTTGTAAATTAACCAAATCTTCTATGGACAGTCCAAGCCTCGAGCATAGATGTCGGTATACAGGGTATGTACACACTTTTGTTTACTAACCTCCTAGGGCTCGATTCTACAACTAATTTTCAACAAAAAATGCCTCCATGACATTTTTTTAGAGGCATTGTTTTCGAGTTATAGGTGATTTAAGATTTTTCTTCGTTTTTTTCAACCTTAATCACAAAATCAGCTATAACTCCATTTTATATTCAGTAAATTCAAATTTGAGGATACCGTTTGAAAGAGCGTAAAATTTTCAAGTGATGGACCATTTCTTCATGAACTATAACATAGAATTCGAATCTGCAATAAAAATGCGGGTTCCCATTTAAGAAAATGATGTTGTCAATTGCGAACGTTTGCAAAAAATACAAAAGAACAAAAAATTGTGAAAAATAGCGTTTGTCTGAAGTTTTTACTCGAACGATTAGAGAAAATAAGGGGGGGGCTATCTCGTGGACCACCCTGCATATCAATGGCCTCGATGTATTTCGACAAATTTTGCAGAAGATTAATTCAATCAGCTAGAATACGTCTATATGGGGCCTGAGAGAAGTCAATCTTGGGGAGATTCGTGAAATCCTGCATAGCAGTTAACGTTATCAGTGTTATCAGATCTGCAGTGAAAAGTATTTCCCCCATAAAACTCACTTTATCCTCTATTTTAAAAGCCACAATCCGCACAAATCACTTACAATTGTGTAAAAATACCTATATATTATAGGGAAATTCACTGCTATGCAGGATTTATTTTGACCCCTGATCAGGCCCTATTTTGACGTATCCTAGCTGACTAAATTAGATATTCTGCAAAATTTGACGGAATACAGCGTTTGTATGGATCATGTTTTACTCTAATTTACCTGAAGAGGGCTCTTATAGGCGAAACTAGTTGTGAAGAAATACAAATATATAAAGGAAGAAGCCGCCTAACTTCCACCCTCATACCAGTACTCCCGTGAAAAATGATGGATACCAACATATCTATATCAATGGCCTTGATTCTCGACCGATTTTCACGGTAATTTCATGTTCGAGTTTGAAATATGACTTCTTTGTTTCTCATTTTACGAGGGTCAAGTGCTTGAAAGATGGGCCGACCACTTCAGTACAGTTCTGGCGGGTGATGGAACAGAAGGAACTTTGGAAGCCCCAACCCAACATCCCGGACCCTCTGTTAGAAGAGCCATCTATTGAAGAAGTGAATGGAGTTCTGAAGGCCATGAAAAATAATAAGGCACCTGGAGATGACTTAATAACTGCAGAGTTATTAAAGCATGGTGGTCCGGAATTGGAGAAGCTACATGAGCTGATATGCCTAATTTGGAGAACAGAGAGCATGCCAGAAGAGTGGAGGTTGGGCTTAATAGTACCCGTCTTCAAGAAAGGTGATAAACTCCAATGCAGTAATTATCGAGGCATAACGCTATTGAATGTTGCATACAAACTACTCTCTGGCATTGTTTTGAGGAGACTTAGCGTGTACTCAGAGGATTTGCTCGGCGAGTACCAAGCTGGTTTTCGCCCAAATAGGAGCACAATGGACCAGATATTCACCGTCCGCCAAATCCTCGAAAAATTCCATGAGTATGGTATCGATCTCCACATGCTGTTTATAGATTACGTCCAGGCTTTCGATCGGCTTTCTAGAAACGGACTCATCCGGGCTCTATCGAGATTGGGGATCCCCCGAAAGCTCTTGAGTCTAGTGAGCATGACACTTAAGGACTGTGAAGCAAAGGTTTTGGTCAGCGGTAGAGTTAGTCAGCCATTCAGCGTGGAGAGAGGCGTCAGGCAAGGGGATGGACTTTCGGCAGTGTTGTTCAACCTCGCTCTACACAGTGCTATAAATGCTGTGGATCCTGGTGGCACAATATTCCACAAATCCTCCCAACTGTGTGGTTATGCAGACGATATAGCCATCCTATCCCGGAGTCTGAGTGCCTTGGAGGGACTTTTTGCGCAGTTAGAACTGGAAACCAGAGAACTTGGGTTAGCAGTAAGTTCTTCCAAAACTAAGTACATGAAATTGTCGGCTCGAGAACAACGCAATGTGGGGGATGTTTCCCTGAACGGTACAACGTTTGAATCAGTCACAGAATTTAAGTACTTGGGCACTCTCTTGAATAAAGAGAACAAAGTTAGTGACGAAATTCAGAAGCGGATCGTTGCAGGAGGGAGAGCATATTACGCTGCGATTAGGATTTTCAGATCTAGGTTGTTGTCCAGGACGACCAAACTGAAATTGTATAAGATGTTGATTCGACCCATTGTCACTTATGGTTCTGAGGCCTGGACGATGTCGGCTAAGGACGAGAACAGCCTGTTGGTGTTTGAGAGGAGGATTTTAAGGCGCATCTTCGGCGCGAAGTGCGTAGCTGGAGTATGGAAAATTCGTACCAACGAAGAACTCGACCTTCTGATCGAAGGTGAAAATATAGTGCGGTTCATCAAGGCTCAGCGACTCAGGTGGATTGGGCATGTCCAAAGGATGCCCGACTGCAGAGTTCCAAAAAAGGTGCTGGATCAGCGAATGGTTGGGACGAGGAGGAGGGGTAGACCCAGAAGAAGGTGGCTAACAGACGTGACAGATGATCTGAGGACGATGAGGGTGACCGATTGGAGAGAGACTGCAGAGGACCGGGTTCGATGGAGGACAATTGTTCGGGAGGCCAGGGCTCACACTGGGCTGTAGCGCCAAGAGAAGAAGAAGAAGAAGAAGAAGTTTCTCATTTTACGAGTAAGAATATCCATACGGTAAGAACTTACTGAAGTGTGGTGAAAGTGGCGTACAGAAGGCCCATCTCCGGGAGGTACGTCATCCCCTGGATGTTGTCGTAGTAGAAGGGGTACTCCCCTGGGAGGGAACAGTTCAGGCGCGCTTTGACGAACGTAGTCCAGTTGTCCCGGAGCATCACACTCCCTCCGTTATCATTCTTGCATACTCTCGCGATCCTCGAATATATCACCTAAATAAATGCAATTCAAAATTGAGTGATTATTTTCAATTTGTATGTAACAACATTACAATGTTCTTCCCATTACAATGCTTCTAATGATAGTATACACCTCAAAATAATTAAGGGACACTCTTCCTTGTAGATGTCAAGGACCCCAGATCATTCAGAGAAAGTTCAAATTATATCTCATGATTAGGTACCTAGTGGAGATGTGACGCAGTTTTTTTTTTTTTTTTTTTTTTTTTTTTTTTTTTTTTTTTTTTTTCCCACAACATTGAGAGAGACTAGCGATATCAAGCTCCGAATTGAGCCAAAACAGAATTAAATCTGAGCATTTCCCTCAAAAGAAGTAGGTAACACCCGCCTCCCCAACTTTTTTCCACAAGTTTTGAGATAACGAAGTGAAACTTGGAGAGCGTTTATGGAGAGCGTGATACCAAGTTTCAAGCAAATAAAATCCAAAAAAATTTGGATTATTGGGAATTTTGGTTATTGGGTACTTCGAAAACAATTTTTCAATTTTTTGCCGAGTGACGCCTGATTTCAAAGACTTTGTAGTGCATAACACGATGGTGAAGCCAGAATTGAGATATCTTATTTCGTTCTCGAATCTGATCTGATAACTATAAAGAAGCGCGATTCCTTCTGTTTTGGCTCAAGTTGGAGCTCGATATCGCTAGCCGTTCTCACTCAGTGCGCGTTCTGACAGTTCTCGAACTCATCAGAACTGGGACGGGAAACCCTATGGCGTTCCGGAACTCGTGAAACCGTGTTCTGCACCGCGAAAGATTTCAGAACTTGGAAGTGGAATAACCTGTGTTGTTGTTTGTAACCTCACCAGTGGCGGCTCCTGTCTTGAAACTCAGGAGATGCACACAGATCAACAAGGGCTATCGCGGGGACGGTAGAGGTGCTTTTACACTAAATACGTACACCAGACTCGAGAAATGTTCTCAAATGGAAGACAGCAATTCTGAAATACTTAGAAATCAAAGGAGTTAACCCAAAGAATGATTGCAATAGCTGAAGTGTATACCCGCCCAGCAAGAACCATCGTGGAGGTGAAAACAAATCTTGCCATGGAGGGGAAGGAAAGGGAAAGGAGATTCATCTAGTTAAATAATGGGGAATATAAAAATAAAATCTATCACATTATAGGGGTTGAACTTATGGACCGAATCAGAACGATTTTTGATTTTCAAAGTTTGGGTTAGTCCCAGTAGTGATGGCAAGGGGCGGACAGCATCGCGAATCCTGCACTTTTCTTCGATTGACAAATGGGACCAGTTCAACTTGATGAACTCAACTGAATTATTATCGTAAAAGTATCTACTCAACACTCAATAACTTCAAAAACTCGTAATACTAAATGAAATAACACCGAGAAAAATAGAAGAAGTGTGACTGATAAAAATGATTAGGAGAGTGGAAAGTACTCGGTTTCCCCCTATGTATGCCCCTAAGTATGCTCATCTAGGGGATGTTACGGGCTCTCTGATTGGTCAATCTCACATGCCCGCTTCAATTCAAACTGAAAATCCTCAGTCCGGAGATATGCGGTCAAATTGAGCACTTACGAGCTGTTGCTCCCACTCGCTTCTGATTGGTCAGGTTGGGTGAGCTTCCCCTTCAGCCCCTCCCTACCGCAACCTTCTCTGTTTTGCTCGTAGATTTAGATTTCCCGTCTTCTGTCACTAGCTAACTTCAAATGTTTCAATTTTGAAACATTATTATTATTTTGGTTTGACTGGGGGTGCACATGCGTCTATGCTCCTATCAGTAGCCGCCCCTGAACCTCACTCAACTCGTGTTACCTTCTGGTGCTCTTTTTCAGAATATTTTTAGTTCCTGTGAAAACGTTACTTATTATGCCCGTGAATATTACTTAACTATTACCCCACGGCAATAAAAAAAAATAAAATAAATCCACGATGACTGAGGAGTATACTCGAAAAAATTTGAGTTTCGTGGATGTAGACGAGATCCAACTATAACTTCAATCTCGTCCTCATCATTTACAAACCAAAAACCATCGTCGAAACTATCGCTTTCCGAACTTCAAATGTCAACGAGCTAGTTGACTTTTCGATCGTAGAATAGGTACTTATACTACTAACGTATAGAGACTGAAGTATGATTTCGATGACAAAGAAGAGAGTTGTTTACTCCACGAGATCCGAAAAATTGTGAAATGCGCATGCGTTAACTACGTCCTTACGTTCGAGTTCTGATAGTTCCGAAAAAAAAAAAAAAAAACGGGGACTGTCAGAACTGTTTGGAACTGGGTTCGCAAAACACAACGAATGCCGAACTCGGCGTTCCGGAACTGGGCGTTCTAGCACTGCTAACGACAAAACTCGACTGCGCTTGCCCAGAACTGTTCCGAACTTGCAAAACGCACACTGAGACCGAAGCTAGTGTCTGAGAGAAATAAAGTGCATCCCATCTCCAATAGGAATCTAATCATGAGATAATGTGAACTTAGCCCAATGATCTGAAAACTGAGCTCTTAAATCTTTTGAGGTGTGTTTAGTAAAGTATTTTCTTCTGCACAGACAAAACATAACAGAAACATAGAATCCACCCTAAAAAATTGATTTTAATAAGATAAGACATGGGCATGGACAGGAAGTTTGTGTATTATGCATCAAATTCGTATTCAGAATTTCTACAAACCACTAGTCAATATGAAACCACACGTCGAAGCCAGCGAATAAATGGAATGACGCGCACGGTCAGAATTATTCGATAGGTGCAGCGCGATGAGGAATTTGGATGAGCCACCATAGCACATTTCTAGGTACTATCCTACGACACCCAACCTATTCCACCTTTTTTTAAAGCTATCATAGAAATTCAGCTTCAGAAAAATTAATCAGTAACCAACTATAATCATTACGCCCCTCACACATGCGTGCATGGTCCACAAGTTCATAGTTTTCTGTGCCTTAGGGCCATGTCATACGAGCGCTATTGCCGTCGCACTGATGCCGTCGCGTTAAAAACGCTCCAACCCGGCAATGGGGTTCTTATGGAGCATGTCATACGGACGCTAATGCCGTCGGCGAGTCTGCGTTAGCCGGACGCTGAGCGCTGCCAACACGGACGGTCGCGTTAGCGACGCGACGCACGTGACGCCGGGACCCTGTCGATGCAAATGCGCCCGGAAGACGCTACGTATGACAGGCACCTGGCGTTGGCGGGACCGCATCAACGCGACGCATTTGCCGTCACGTATGACATGCACTTTTTCCGGCGCTATCTCGACGGCATCTGCGCGACGGCAATAGCGCTCGTATGACATGGCCCTTATTCATGTACCTACCTAACTTTCAACGGGAGCAGCAAACCTACTTCGTAGTAACAGTCACACAGTTTAGTATCACTGGATACTAATCGACAGTAATTTCGCAATTCTGAGAGCGAGAAAACGTTAAAATTAGGTGCTGTTCATTACGAAAAAAATCTTCGTAGCTTGGTAGTTAAAAAATACCAACATCCCGATCAAGCAATAAACTTGTGATGAAAAGGTCGTTCCATTACCTTGCCACAGTTGATGAACTCTACAGCTGCTTCTCTGAAGACAAAGAAGACGTGTTCCTCAGTCTCGAATGATCCAACAAACTGAGGTTCGTTGAGCCAGTTTGGGTTGTACTGGTTCGTTCGTACGTATGACGTCCCTGCAATCAGTAGGCAATCAAATTTAATCAAATGAAAAATAATAAAGTCATCTGAATGAATAACCAAGAGAAATTGGATTCCTCATTACCAAAGGTGAAGGTCACTACTTAGATCCTCACTACCTTGATTATTGTGGTACAGCTTTCTGAACAATTCTTTGTTTCAGCAAGACTATGAATTTCATCAGGATCGCATGGCCAAACATTAGATGTTTTGTAATGCGAATCTACAATAGTATAGAAGGGTAGGAAAAGTGGGGCTGACAAGGATGGAGGGAAAGCAGAAGAGCAAACACGTCTTAGTTGCAGGTTCTTCTGAAGTAAATCAGGAAATCCAACTTGGCATGGACTTCACTGAAGAACTTAGTGTAAGAATATAGCACTTTTTTCTTCTTTCTACAACCCGAAAAGCTGTCTTATAACATCTTCTTGCAGAATGACAAATTGATTGGTAGACTAAACGGAATAGGCCATAAAGGTGAATAATAGATAACCATTATCAACTGCTTGGTGTGATATTGATAGTATAGACACCAATTCACCACCGATTTACAAGGAAACATTTTGAAGTCGTCTGAACTCAGATCCTCAATGAAATCCAACCATCATGTCATCATCCAACCATAATGATGTTTGCTGAGGCGGTTTGCAGTTGGTTGGTTGAAGACTGACCAAGTGCGCATGCGCGTCTTCTGCCAACTTCCGAAGTGATTTCAAAGCGGTTGGGGATTGGAGACCATCCATTTTATATTGAATGTTTCATTGTTTGAGTGAAACACTCAACAGGTGTGAAACAGCGTCGAAAACAGAGGCTAAAATTCGAATGATTTCATTGAGTGCTGTGAGTTTGGAATGGAGGGGGCAAACAGAAAGTGGTCAGCTGGAAAAAGCTCTGACCAATTTGACGATCAGCAGTGTCCTGGGGATATATATATAATATGTTGAGTTCTTGACCACTTTTTCTTAAAAACAAGGTGTAAAGGACCAACCCTCAAGAACCTTTACACCTTGTTATATATATATATATATATATATATATATATATATATATATATATATATATATATATATATATATATATATATATATATAAATATTTTCCACCCTCAACTTTTATACTACTTAGAAATTTCGTTACAATTTCGTAGGACTCAAAAGTAGAGAAAAACAGCTCCATTACGCCGTTTGTCGATGAAAAAAAGACAAATTAGGAATTTTTTCCCCTTTGAACTTTTGTACTTGAAGTAATTCAGCAACCATCAGCAGTATCTGTATCAGCAACATCACCTAGATATTCAAGCAACAGCAAATCCCGATGAAATTATGTAGCCGTTAGGTAAACTACCTGATTCAAATCTTGTAAAGTTTTGCACTGTTGGGTTAAATGAATTTTTCGTCGCACTTATTCGTACCTTTCCTAACTCTCTAGTTTTCTTTTGACATTGAAAATGTCTTAGTCGACGGGTCAATCGGAAATTTAGTCACACAAAAAAAAGTCACGCTGTTCAAAAAGTCAGTCGTTTGATTTTCACGTACAACCAAGCCATTGCTGGGGAAATGAAACTTCTATGGTTTTCACCGGACAAAAATCGTTCTCCACTCGTTGGAAAGCTCTCGATTTATCACGCATTTCTTTCGTACTTGTTCTTCTATTCATGTCGTAGTTTTATATTTATTTATGTTATAAATGGATATAGTAAACAATGCCGCTTGTTTTGTTGTCACTTGGTTGAGAAGTTAATCTTGGTTATAGTAATTGTAGACCCGCAACAGAAAATTACCTACTTGTGAATTCATATTCGTGGAAAAATTGGACATCGTCGAGACTGGCTTACAGCAAATTCAGTAATTGTGTGTCAATAATAGTTTTATGTTTTATAATTGTTATTTTATTTAAAACAATAAAAAAACATTAAAATTACTGAAACAGTTTCCATGCTCATAGCTCTTCTCTCATAAGAGAGAAAGTACAAGCGGCCTGCCGCGTTTTTTTTTTACGACATGTGTCACACAAAGTTCAGTTCATCGGTTTTTAAGCTTTTTCATTAGTCGGTAAGCTCACATTACCGTTTGTACACCAAGATAAAATATGTTTATTACCTGTATCTCCCATAAAATCGTGAGGACGAACTATGGCCGTGTCCGCGCCTGAAAAGTCCAGAGGAGTTCCAGCGAACAGCTGATTCGTTTTGATGCTAAGAAGAGACGTGACGTTAGAATGTGGGCTGTAGGGGCACTTGGCGACCCCCCTCACCCAGTCGGTCACTCTGCTGACTTCTTCCATCTGGAACAAGAGTAACCCGGATGAAAATTCAACAATCAAATACGGAGAACAAGTCAGTACATTAAGAATTCTAGTTTTCCCTGCAATATATTTTCCTTCTTCGAATGATGAAGTTGGTTTCTCTCTAAAGTCGTTCAAGGGGACACACTCTTGCTGAAAAAGGGCACTTCGATTACATACTTTAATACTAAAAACATTCGCGAGTTTGGTTGGTGATTTGTTGTTTATCGCAGGGAAAGTACTATCCCACTCGACCGAATACCGTATTCCTTAGTCAGCAGCAATCGAAGAGCCGACCGGTGTCGCGTTGAATAATTGCAACTACGAGAATGTCGACCTCCGAGATACATCAGGTATTTCAATGCCTTGACGCAATCACAACCAAACTTCAAAACTGCGACTCCATTTTGAAGGAACATACAGATGTTTTGAATTCACAGGTGCATGCTCTGTCACAAGAAATTGCTAACAGCCAAGGAACTATCTTGCTCATATTAAAAATAAAAAGAAGAGGGAGAGAGATAGAGAGAGAGAGAGAGAATTGACAGAATAGAGGAAAATCTAGCATTATCTGAAGAAAAAAAAAAAAAAATAATAATAATAATAATAACAAGAAACAGAACCGGCACACAGACAACAGAAACGATCTTATTCTTCATAACGTTCTAGAAGGGAAAGAAAACATATATATTCTCCAGAGGAAGGTGGGTGATGGACATTTTTAGAACGGAATTAAATTGCGTTCTTGAGGATTATGAAGTTATAGGTATAAGACGTTCGGCACCATCCAACCTTCTAGAAGTAGACCAGTTCATATTCATTTTGCTAATAATTTGTCTAAAAACAGGGTGATTCCCTCGCAGATGCAAAAAAAAAAATTTGGGTGGAACTACATCACAAAAATGGAGTAAAATGCCGCCAAATAAATATCTTTATCTCAATCCGTTCTCGAGATATGATTTTTTAAAGGTTTTTTCAGGAAAACCGTGTTTTTTTCCTTTTAAACTCAAATTTCTCCACTTTACTTCATTCAATTTTAACTTTTGACCGCATTTTCGAAATCAGCATTAAATTTACTATAAGAATAGTGTACTTGTGGTGTTCTTAAAAAGTACCACCCAAAGGCAAACACATCAGCTCAAACATTGACGATTTTGAAAAAAGAATATTTCTGAAAATCTTTAAAATTTTACTACTCTTTTAAAAAGAATCCTGGAAACTGGCAAATCTCATGAAAACTGCTTCGTCGAATACTCTTTCTAACGGTATAATCAAGTTTACTTTTATTTTGTTAGTTAGTGGAGAAAATTATGTTTTAATGTTAAAAAATGTGGGTTTTTCAATGAAATTGTTGGTTTTCTCGCAAGATGACCCTCCATGAACCTACGAGTATGGGGTCGGTGTCCATGTATTTTTTCACGCTGTATCGAATGGCAACATTTGTAGATCTCTCCAACTCCGTTATAACCGAGTTTTACACTTAAAATCGCAAATGTTTAGTTTGTTTGTTACGATAAAATGTATGTGTGTTATGGGGTAAAACTAGTTCATTAAAGTATAAAACTTGATTATAACGTAGTTGAGAGATCTGCAAGAGTTTCCATTCGATCCAGCGAGAAAAAATACATGGAAACCGACCCCATACTCGTTGGTTCATGGAGGGTCATCTTTCGAGAAAACCAACAATTTCATAGAAAAACCCACATTTTTTAACATTAAAACATAATTTTCTCCCCTAAATAACAAAATAAAAGTAAAATTGATAATACCGTTGGAAAGCATATTAGATGAAGCAGTTTTCATGAGATTTGCCAGTTTCCAGGATTCTTTTTAAAAGAGTAGTAAAGTTTTAACGATTTTTTGATGAAGTTTCACCCGATTTTTTTTTTTTGCATCTGCGAGGGAATCACCCTGTATAACGTACGCTTGAACATTTACAAGTTCAAGGAATCCCACTTTGATATATCCGAGTTCTACGACAGACGAACACGGGAATTTAGGAAGCATCTCTTGCCCAAGTTGTTTCAAGCAAGAAAAGACGGGAAGCATGCCGTCTTGATTGGAGATGAACTACTGGTTCTACATCTACTTGGTCAGAAGCGGAGATTAATCTGAATACTCCTCCTCCGTCCCCTCCCAACATTTCCAGAAAACAGGTCAAGAAGAAGATGAAAATCTACAAGAGATAGAACGGACATCAACACCGGTTTGGAAATTTTGGGTATGACTCGGGATTATTATTAAAATTTGGTAGTGGAGTGTAGGCATTATTGATTGTGATCTTTGTTAACTATGCAGTGCTCATTTATTATACGTAAATTATGTAGACCTATATAAGTAATAAATTATTTGATACATCATACGTAAAAGTCTAACATTGTGTGTTGAGGCAGAAATGAAGGCAAGATATCATGTGCTATTTTTGGTTTATTATTTCCAATAATAAGCCTATGTGATCGTATAGCAAAAAATTTTTATAACCCCCTCTCAAACTTTGACACTTAACGTTTCCAGGTGTGTAGAATCCAAATTTGAAATCTCCGTCCGCCGTTCGGGCCATAAAAGGCCTTAGAATTGACTTAAAAAATCTGTTCTTTCGCACATAGACTCCACTTGGGGTCTAGTTGGTCCTAACTTCTCGCCAGCTCGATCGCTCCACTCTCATGGGTGGTATGAGCCAAAAATAGGTGAAAAAGTGTCTTTTTTTTTTGTATATTTCAAGTTGTATAGAAATTGGAGATTTATGAGTGAAAAGAAAATGTTAGCTATTAATTTTATGGAAAAAAAAGTATTCTAAATGATACTCTTCTATTCAAAAAGAGATTTTGGATTTTAGGCTATTTTTTGCAATTTTATAGATTTTTTAAAACAAAATTTAATGAAGTTCAAGTTTTTAGCATAATTTCGTACATAAATTGTTGAATGTTCTATTTCATAGTTGATAAACTTTATTTGATTGATCTTATGCTAAAAAATATCAATCTAACGATTCTTAGCCATTTTCAGTGATTTTGTCAGCGCTTTTTTTTTGAAATTTGACCAATTAAATGATATCAATATACAGTATAGGTAACACTTTTATGTGTTGGAAAGATGACTTGATAATAAATTGCTATGTTTATCAACTATATTAAAAAGCGTAAAATTGTGAGATTCCGCTGCTGTAATGGATTGAACCCATTTGTGAGGTCCGAAGCTCCGAGTTCCGATACTAAATATACTATAAGCGGTGTTTAATAATTATGGACCAGAGATCTACGTAGAAGGGCTGTCTAATACATAAATAATAAACCTTTGGGTAATAATTTGCAGCGTTTTTAATATGTATTTAAGGAACTCCTTGTAATACCTACGGGTTATACAATAAAACTGAATTCAATTGAACAATTTTTCAAGAACATTTAATATTGAATAATAGGTACATAGCCATGCTTGAAAAGTTCTGCCCTTGAACTCATTCTTTCTTTGAACTCATTAACTTTTGACGAAAGAAGCGATCCATCAACGATTATCAATTTACAGAAGTACGAACACACATAATTATTAATTCAGTCATTTATAGTACGCAGCAGAAACAATGAGTAGGTAGACTTGAAAGATAAAAACGCGGGATGGGTTCGTGGCCGACAGTATAAAGATGGAAAATTGACTATGAGAGTCCGTGGAGGAAGAATGCACGTAGCTCAGACGCCAGACGACGGACCGCTGGGTTTTATGGAATCGCACAAAAGATCGCAGCGGCAGTAAAAAAAAGTTATTTGGTCTTCGTGGGACCAACACAGGAGTTCTCTCAGGGGCGGGGAAAACGGAAATTAATTCCTTTTAGTGGACACAAAGTGGCAACACTTTGAGCAAATCGAATGTGTCGAACTGCCTCAGAAGTCGGCGTGTAATAGGAATTTCCAAGGAGCGATGAGCTATGAAACAAACAAAAGGCGTAAGTAACCGCTTGAACTTTAGAAAACGTCGGGTAAATATAGGTTTTAGCGAAGTGCTGGAGCGCTCAAACTAAACTCTACAGGTAACGGAATCTATGGATAGGTAGGGTTACCATAAGTTTCCCCAGACGAAACCCGGTCAGGACCGTTGACTATATATATATATATATATATATATATGTGCGCGCGCGCGCGCATGTGTGTGTGTGCGTACGTATACGAGACAATATTAATACTATATAATTGGGGGACGGCTGAATGCAATTCAAGGAGAATCAGTTAATCATGATGAACAGCTTTGAAAGTAAAAGCCCCTTTAATGCTTACAATGAGTGAAAAATCCTAATTAATAAAACAATGATGTCATAGTTTTGACAAAATTAAAAAATTACTAATTATTCAAATTATTTAGAAGTATTGATTCACTAAACTAACAAAATCGATTGATGGATATCAAGATGGATGTCAATTACTCATTCGTTACTGGGTCCAGCTCCTTCCTCGGTTCTGTTATATTTTTCGGAAGACATAATTTGTTTTAGAAAATCATTATCTTTTCTGATCCTTTCGTAGAATTGGGTACAGTTTAAATCACTATTGCCTTTGATTGTTAACAAATCTCTGACAACTGGCACAGACAGTCGGCCCCTTTCAGCCGTCCACATTGACCCCATCATGGAAAAGATACGTTCAGTAGGAGCCGATGTCCCTGGAAGACACATTGCAAACTCAACCAATTTAAAAATGTTCATGAATGAAACGTGGCTTGCAATGAACGCATCAAAAATCTCTTTCCACTTTTCTTGGATGCTGGGGTTTTTTTCGGCGGGTAGTGCATCCCATTTATGGTTGAGCTTTTCCAAAGTGTAAATTAGTAAGGAACGTTCATCAAACAGGGCATCCACATTAACCGAATCTGGTACTACATCATTAATTATAATTGCACTCTCTTCCATTTCACTCCAACTAACTTCTTCACTGAGGCTCACCCACTTGAACTTAATAGCTTCATCAAAGCTACTTTCCCAATTTGTCAAATAATCAATAGCTGTTTGGTAGAAGTGTCCAAAATTTCCGAACGTTCCGTCCACCGGCGGCGGCGGCAGCCCTGAGTAGAGAGCGCGGAGCGCTTGTTTATGGAGGTATTCGAGCAGCCTAAAATTTTTTTCACGCCATCGCATCATGAAACCCGGACATCAGGGCAACTCCGGACACAAGTCCGGACAAGGCCTTGAAATCCGGACAATCCGGGCGAAATCCGGACGTCTGGTAAGCCTATGGATAGGTCACATCGAACTGTTATACCACCAAAATATTGGATTCTTATATATATAGCTTTTTCAGATTGAATTAAAGTTTTCAAAATGAAGTCAACACTTTTCAAAATGAGTTAAAAAAGTTTCGAAATGAATTAAACACTTTAGAAAATGAAATAAACAATTTACAAAATGAGTTAAACAATTTACAAAATGAAATAAAAAATTTAAAAAATGAATTAAATACTTTCTTATACGAGTTTCAAAATCATGTAAACAATAACTTAAACGAGTTGACCAGTTGGGGACAATATGGGAAAGAAGACCGTGCATACTCTGTTGATAATAGGAGTTTTTGCAACGCTGAGTTGTAGTCGAGTGGAAGGAACTACGAATAGAAATGGAGCATTGCGCATTTGCGGAAAATGCTAACGGTTAGCGGGTTATTCGTTGTACGAATAGAAAAATCCTATTCGGAGCTCAAGGGAAACCGAATACAACTCCGAATACGTATGTAACCTTCCATGACGATAACCAATAATACCATAATCAATGTTTTAGTTCCTATTTCAAGGTGGTATGACATGCATATTGTAATAATCGTGATTTTCTTAAGATGTGGTCGGTTTCTAGGATTCATCCTAACTTAAATTATACTGATACCTTACAATGGATTCTAAAACTTCACGATCTACCATCAGTCCGATTTCGTTCGAGGGTATTTGGGTACAAGTCTTAGGATGACATCCTACTAATTTTGTTGAAATAGGTAACCATTGCACATGCCAAACCTGAAATTGGTTGATATAGACGTCGCTCCGATACTAATAGATCGATTTTGATGAAATGTGTCGGGATTGTGCCACATTACACAGAAAATAGACACAGACAGAAACGGCTGTGTTTGCCCTTTGTCGTGTATTAGCAGGTATCCACATCTTCGTGAAACGTAATTGGTCAAGGGAAAAAAGTGTAAAATATCGTAGATATGTAGGTAAAGGGAGGTAGGTACTTGTTTATAATATAGGTATGTACATATTGACGTTGTCATGTTGAAGTTCCCAAAAGAGATTCTCCTAAACCAAGGCGAATTTCGATGATGCCTTAACTACATACCTACCCTTCCAAGTTCCCTTCCTTCTTCTACTACATGTATTTCTAGTGAAAAAATTAAACCACAGATAAAGTTGTTGCCGATTTGATAATTCTTCCATTATGAAAGAATCCATTACACGTTAGGAAATCTATGACTCGGGCTTAATTATGAAGACTTGGAGTAGTGTAGTCACGTTAGTGTGACTTTTGAGTCATTTCATTCAATCGTATCGTACGACGATTCCCTATTCGTACAGTACGACTCAGCTGAACGACTCGGATGGAAAACTGCAAAAACTCCCTAATCTCTTCTGAATGTGTCTATCACGTAATAACGAGATGGAAATACCTTCTCTGTGAACTCGACAATCTCTTATCGTCTTGCTCAATGTGTATCGATGATTTTCTTGTTTCTCTGTAGTAGTCCATCAATTCACTGCAGCTGGTCGACTCGTTTGTAATTGTTTACATGATTTCGAAATTCGTATAAGAAAGTGTTTAATTCATTTTGAAAAGTGTTGACTTCATTTTGAAAACTGTTCAATTATATCTGAAAAAGCTATATATTGAAGACTGGTTCCAGGTACCTGCGTAGGTAGTGGATCGGTCTTTATGGAACGGACTAAGTGCGAAGTAAAAACGATTTTCAGCAATCAAGCTCAAAATACCGTTGAATAATGCATGAATTACAGGAAAGAACCCTTAAGATTATTGGTGTTCGTTCATCATGCTTCACACCCATTAAAGTTCAATTCTTGTCCAGTTATAGTTGTTTAATTACTGTTGTGAAGTTACCTGTTTAATGTATTGACGCGTTTGACCTTTCTGTTTTTTCTACGAGAATATAGTTTTTACAAACGGAATTGCGCATTATTTTTCACCCTCAAAGTTTTAAATAGGTCTAAATAAAACCAGTTTCCACCATTAATGCTGACTAGGCTAGTTGAATTTTGCTTCCTCACTACCGAAGGTAGGTAAGCTTTGTGTTCGTGACTGAAGTCGAAAAATATGTGTCCTCTAAAATCAAAATTTCCACTTGCTTTTAGCGTATCAGACCTTGCTGATCAATATTGGTTCCGTGTCTGTCTGCCTACGGTAAATCCTTGTCATGCCCAAAACTATACCAAGTTTCAGCCCGATTCCAACGAAATTTTCGGGGATTATGCGGGTTAGCTCCTAGACGTCCCCTATAATTTTCAATGCCGTCGAAAACAGCAGTCTGTGCGCATGAGCAAACATGAATTTCTCATAACGTCGATTCCTCATCATCTGTAGGTGGTCCGATTTCGTACAAACTCGGTAGGTAATTTGGAAAAATGTTCTAGAAAAATGCCTAATAAATTATATTGCGATTGGTGGAGTAATAACAATTGCGCATGCGCGAAACTAATATCGATTGACACAGGCAAAACTACCAGTCCAATAGAACAATTTGGATGAAATTTCGAATTGATGAAAGGGATCATGAGGGATAGCTTCTAGATGGTCCCCTATAACTTCCATTGCCGTCACATAAATAGTAGTCTGTGCACATGCGCAAACGTTAATTTATTATGACGTCAATTTCTTATCATCTATTGGTCCGATTTCGTTCAAACCCGCGGAATGGGTTTACGTTCCAAGAAAATTCCCTATGGTTTATATCGCTGGAGGAATATTGCTATATATTGCTGGAGGAATAAGTATAGCTCATCCCCAAAACTAAAACTGATCGACACAGAAAAAACTCCGAGACCAATGAACCGATTTTTATTAAATTTTCAAGGATTGTGCGGGTTAGCTCCTAGACGATCCCCTATAAATTAATTGCCGTTGGATCAATAATAGGTAGTATGCAAACATTAATTTCTTATAATGTCGACTTATCAATCATTTCGGCTCGTTCTTTGTTCTTCAACTTATTCTATACGTCCATGTTACAATAGAGAGTTCTAGTAGACCCGTAAAACACAATACGTCGTACGGTATCTACAATCCGGCGCCGAAACTCTTGACGCATTGAGTTACGGTAACGCAATCTTCCGTACAGATACGTTAACGGATTGCAATCGGTAAAAAACGTAATCGTCTAAAATAACCTCCTAGGGATAATTTCCTCCTTGCATGGATTTAGCGTTACAACTAGATCCGTTAAGGACTTGACGTGACTTTAAGGTGCAACAAAGTTTCTCGTTACAGTACGCCGTATTGAGACTGACGGATCTACTAGGAACTCTCTATTATGTGAGGGAGCAGCTATACTGCCCACCCAGCTTGGCAGACGTTTTTGATTTACATAACCGATGAATTTCAATTTGTAAGGTCTCAATACATAAGCTGTTCCTGGATGACAAAATTCAAACTGCATCGTGACTATTGGCTTCTGGGAATGTGGAAGTTATAAGATTTATCGTTCTCTTCTGAAATATGCTTTTACAATGTGAAATTCATAACTGTAACAACTTGGGGTATTAAGAATAAGAATCAACTCACTTCTCTCCAGGAACAGGTAGGCGAAAATGCGCCAGTCCCGCAAGCAAAAAGCTTCTTGCCGTTAGTGAGCAGAACTTTGATGTAGTTGTGGCAATCCTCCTCTGTTTGGCCTTTGACGGTGCACAGTTTGACTTTATCCGCCAGGCTTTGCCACGGAGCTCGTTCCAGCCTGTCGAGATCCAAACTGAGTCGAAACAGGTTATCTCTGAAAATAGCAAACGAGGATTGAAAGTAGGGATCAAACTGATTTATGTTGCGGAAAGCAAAATTATGATTCGATAAAATACCACCAACAATCCAATCAAACATACAATACAAAGGCAATGTACTGTGGGATCATAACTTACGCCAAAATGCGTTCGTCAAAGAAACTGTTACCTCTGATTTACTTTCCTTCACGTTTACACAACACAGATGACTAGCAGCACGTACTTCAGCATTTTAAATTTGAAAAAAGTAGGGGTGGTTTGAGGAAATGAGAGGTAATTCTGGCTTGTTCTCATCATGGTTTATTTTCATTACAAGTGCTTTCGTCCTTGTATAAGGCATTATTAGGGAACTAGAATATTAATAATAATGGGTGCTCTTAGTAATAAGTCATAATAGAACCAATGTCATTGTTAAGTCAAGGTAGTTGGGGTTACACTTAAAAGGCAGGTGCTTAGGTAGGTACCTACTAACTGTTGAATTTGTTGTGATGTATGTATTGCTCTGTGTTTCTTCCATGATAATGTAAAAGGTGGTGCTTAAAAGATTATTTCTGTAAGGAATTATGGCAATATTGCGGATGATCCCATACAATACTAGAAAATTCCAGTACGACTTAATTACTGGATAGTTACTAGATAATTCCATTTAACGTGAGGTGCTTTTAGATAAGGTAGTTAATTTTGGAATTGGAGAGTTACCTTTTGATTTAATTCGTTCTTATCTAAGCCTCAAGCCCTCAAGTGACTAGATGTGATTCTCGTATGAGTAGAAAAGCACCTGGGTCGGATTTGATTGTACAGCCACTGCTTTTAAAGAGCCCCCGACGTTTTCAGGAACATATAGTTAACTTGTACACTGCATCAGCGCGAAAAAGTGGAAGCATGCCACTATATGCAAGATACCGAAACCAGATAAAACACATAACCTGACGACATCGTACAAGCCTTTTAGCCTACTATCTCCCTTTTCGAAAATTTCGAGAAACTCTTGCTTCCTCACTTTCTGAAATAAGCTGAAGACCTTATCCCCAAGCAACAAGTGGCTACAGGCTCATTCATTCGTGTATTTACAACTTCAACGCTTCACCAATTTTATCAAAAACTCGTTTCACAGAGTATGCCAACCAGCCATAGAGTATGCCAACCAGCATTGTCAGATGTGGAGCAAGCGTCGATTGAATGTGGCATCCGGCGCTACTCTTCAAATTAAGACCGCACTTACCTACCAAACCTACACATGAAGCTACACATACTTTGGTCATCTCTCATTAGTGGAGATTGTTTAGTATCTATTGTTCAGTTTATGTCGAGTACCATAGGCGAGTAATTTTTTGGAATCCCAAAACTTATACTAAACTATTTTCAAAGTATGGATTGGATTATACTATCTACGAAAGACGATCGAAAGCGTATGAAAATAATGCCCATGAATACAGAACTGCGCCAGCGCCGAAACAGCAGCGCTGGTATTTTCGCAAGTGTGACACGGCTAGTGGAAACAAAATGTATTACTTCAAACAAAACCATCTATTTTTGTGGTGTGTTCTGCAAGATACGCCATCTTCGTGGCCAACTAAATAAGAAGAGAGTCAAATAATATGACCTAAATAGCGGGCTAAAATGAGCCTGCTTTCGTTTGGGGGAGAAGGTAATAATCCGAACGTATCAAGGCATCGATGAGGTATTTATTCTTCAAAGGACACCCTCCGGGTGTTCTTTAACTACTGTCCCCATTGTCAACGTGATTTCTCCCACTAAACACATCGCTTTCTCATTTTGAAAATAATATTTAAACTCTTCAAATACTCCCTCTCTCTTACTGCTATCAATAGAAACATCCCAAATATGATTAACATAAATTAATTTGGGGGGGGGGGGGGGTCAATAGTGAAGTTTTTGACCAGGCAAAAACTTTAGTACCGCCCCCCGGGGTTAAATTTAAACTTTTTTTTTTAAATTATACTTTTATTTTCATAATGATTACAACTTACAATCAATTGTTTACAAAATCACATGAAATTGTTCTTCCAGTTGTAAATATAAGTAGGTTATACAAATTTCACAAACAAACAAAAAAGTTATATATTATATTATATTTATATATTATATTCGAATTATTCGGTAATGACTATTGGACTCCGCCCTATTTGATCTCAGGGGAGACTCTATTTTGATTGCAACCACAGATTTGGATCTATTTGTCCAACTAATCTATTGTTAACAAAGAGATTGATATAGGATATTTTTTCTATTTTCGAGATGCGAGTTAGCATTCAGACTCCCAACTATACACATCTTTCTGATCTATTTCCCAATTAATATAGATTTTACTGAAAGGAGTGATTGAGGATATTTTTTCATGATTGAGATGCATGCTTGCGAGCATCTATACAACCAATTACACCAATACCAATTACCTACCTCTCATATTATAAACTTCCAATTGCCACATAAAATAACATAATATATTTTTCTGCAATTTACAAATACTTGAACAAATTGCTCTGAATTATGTGTTTAGTTTGATGGTCTGGATACTCGCAAGCTCGCATCTCAAAAATAAAAAATATCGCAAATCAATCCTTTTGGTAAAGTATAGGTTAGTTGGACAAATATATCACACTTGGGAGTTGAGGGGAAATGCCCCAGACTCTATTGAGTTCGAACGAGGAGGAGTCCATAATTAATTAATGTTAATCGTACTTGGGATTTTTTTTCGAAGAGGATAAATTTCATGTTTAAAATGGTGGGCAGTAGTGAAGAACATCCCCTCCAACATTCATACCTAACTCTCAATATTCAGATCGTTGATATTGCATGAACTCACCTGGCACCTACTATGACTTGATTTCTGGACACGTCAAACAGGAGTTCAGTGAAATTTGTGACGCCAGGCTCTGTGAAAATGGCACCGTTCATCATGAGATCTGTAAAAACAGTAAGAAAGACAATCAATATCAACAATAAGGTCACTCTAACAAAAGTAGCACGATTCAACTTGCTTTTTCAAGAAAATAGTCATAGAATCTGGACACCGAAAAGAGATTGAATTGACAATTTTCAGATTCTTAGCAAACTTGGTCGAGATTGGTGCGGGAAGCAACTCTATGAATTGAATTATTTACAAGTCAAACGCAAGAAATACTAGAAATGAACTCCTCAAGTACCTAAATCTGAATTCCACAAATAATGAAAAATTAATCAATACCCATTTGGTTGGATGTATTACATGATATTATGTGGATTCATTACACAACAATCTGCAGACGTTTCTTTTCCTGGTCGATAGATGGTTCCCTAAAAATGTTCACTTTTCTAAATTACAGGGGTAAGCATCTCCCCAGGCTAACCGAAGACATACTTACCGAAGCATTTAGCGAAAAGTTGGGGTAATAAAATACATATGGCAAACCTCCCCCGATATATTATACAAACCTTCATTATAGGAACCACAATCTACATTATTTTTCCTAGAAGATTTAAAATTTGATATTCGACCTTCCTCTATCCTTTAAAAGGATAAACAGGAGCATTTTCACTGTCAAATTTCGTTGAATAATAGTTAATTTTGGTAAATTCAATTATCATGCGAGTATGAGGAATAATCATGGATATAATTCCCCTCCCCGAATCAGACCTGAGAATAGGCGATCGGTCGCTTGAATTCAACAATCTGATTCATTGACGACAAATTGAGAATGAAAAGATCATCTCTGGGTCCTTTTTAGGACGTCTCTCAGAAGCTAGGTCATACTGGCAAGGCTTTGTATATAAGAGGGATGACCAAGTATGAGAACACACAAGTGGGTGCGAGACAAATTTTGTCGACGCTGTCCGGGCTACAATTCTAAACCGAATCTAGAAATTCTTTCTCTCCCCGATCCCAATTGTAACCTAGTTGAGCTACAAACCTCGGAAATTTTTAATTTCGTTCCAGAAGGGAGAAAATGGAGGGGGTAAACCCAAGGAAACGTGGTTTTATACGATACATTTTGTTGACGTTACCCAGATTACAATTCATAACCTATTTTAGTGATTCTTATTTAGTTCAACCCTAATTAACTCTAGTTGTGCGATAAACCTTGGGAATTCCCGATATGAGGTTTGGATGGGAGATGGAAATGGAGGGAGTAGTTACCAATTAATTCAATCTCTGCTCAAGCTACAATTCTCAACCGATTTTCATGATTCTTTTTAGTTAAATTAAGAATTTTGGTATAGTTGTGGAATTATGTCAGGAGTTCCAAATTTCATTTTAGAAGGGGGTGAATGAAGGGGCTAATTCAGATAAATCGCGATGTTTACACGATTCTCCTCCGATTTTCAAGATTTTTCCCCCAATTAGGAATTTGGTTAAGGTTAGACATATATGTCAGGGGTTTCAAATTTCATTATAGAAAGGGGTGATGGAGAGCGTAATGAAATAAGTCGGTGTTGTCTGATTTCCATCTAAAATCTGATTTCCGTCACTGGTTCTTGTTCAGTCGAGTTATTCAACAAACCTTGGAAGATTCAAATTATCTGACGGTGGTAATGTTTACTGATGGATGGAGTATTCCGATAAATCATGATGCTCTCGCTTTTCATCATTCCTTGTAATCTTTCGTTTTAGAGGCGCTAAAAATTTGAGGGTTTCATATGATTTAAACCATTTATAATAATGACGTTTAAAAATATGTTTCAGAGGTTGGATTCGAATGCAAAAAAAGAGTGCCCGTACAGAGATTGAACCCGGGTCACTCAACTTAGAAGTCTGTTATGATAGCAACTACACCACGAGTACTTTAGCAATTATTGAATAATCACAGAACTTAGCTACACATAAGGGAGCTTATTTCCAATGCCAGTTGATGCTAGTTCAAATCCAGGTCGGCAGGGGTGCGAACAGCGGGACATGTTGTGTACCTAGTGTCTGGTGACCATCTCTGGTCAACCTATAGAAATCCTACTGCATTGAATAATTTCGATAAAACGAAGAAAATTTAAACGTCTTTCTTTTAACAGCCCATCAATCAATACTGATCTTCCGCTGCTGTTAAATGCCCCCTCAAGATAACAGAATTGTTCCGTATTCTCACTTAAGAAGGAAACTCGCGCGGAGGAGAACTTGAAAGGCAAAGAGAAATAAAACTCAAGGACGTACCTTCGTGAGATATGACCCTGGGGTCGCCGACCTCAGACGAAGCGTATTTTAGCAGCAGGAGCAGCGTGGCTACTGCCGCCACTAGCATTCCTGCAATCAAATAACACAATGTCAAGATTAAAAGCCCATAAAATCAAACATAATTATTACACAAACATCAACTATACACGGAAATGTTACCTAAAACGAGTGTTACTTTCGTATTCATTAGCGAATTCTTCAAAGACAAAATGAGTTATTTAGATGGCTTCGAAATTTTAAAAGTGAACTAAATCACTCGCGACGAAGTTGTGGTAACCCATTTCGAAACGGAAGTTAGTGAAAAAGTTGTCTATTTCCACGAAAAATTAAAGAGTTACAGTGTTAAATCGATGTCTGTATGAATCAAAATTACTTTTTACTTGAGGGGAAATGTTATACACAGCAGGGGTTGCTATGGGTTCTCCGATATCTCCTCTACTTGCAGATATATACATGGATTATCTTGAGCAACAAATATTTACAACTTGTAACACAAATAATCTTCACTATTGGTATAGATATGTCGATGATATCATCAATGTATGGAAGGGCACAGCAAGACAACTTAATTCTTTTCATGAAAAAATCAATAAATTAGATCCCTTTATCAAATTCGGCAGGAATAAACTAAATTTTCTTGATCTGTCCATCTCTTTTGTAAACGAGAAGCATGATTTTTCAATTTATAGAAAAGATACATATAATACTTAACGATATAACGATCCATAGTACTTCAAATCACCCTTTAGTCCATAAGCAAGCAGCGTTCCATTGAATGATCAACCGAGCACTATCTTTGCCAATCAATGAACTATGCCAAAAGAAAAACCATTATCAAAAGCATAGCAGCTAGTAACGGCTACGGAGGAGATCTCGGAGATACCATATGGGATAAGGTTCTTAGGGAAAAGAGTAAAGTTTCCAATCTGGTTAGTGAAGATGTAACTTTAGAAGAAAAACAATGGATAAGTATACCTTATCATGGGATAATTTCTGATAAAATCGGCATAATTCTATCATCGAGGGGTTACAAAGTGGGTATTAAAACTAGAAATAGTCTCTATTAGATTCCCGAGTCCAACAAACATAAATTGCATTGTGTCGCCATTTACTACCAGCCCATTATTGGTAAACCACTCTGTTATTACGGTGACGGATCTTAAATACTTAGTTTTTAGGGTGGCCAAGTTTATATCACGAGACAAGGAGGTAGTACCAGCAGCATACAAAATATTGAAAATGTTGAATGCATATCAATCAAAAGAAGCATAGCAGACATTTCTACCGTAATGAACCGAGCAATTTTGATCATCACAGAACACACACTGACCTATTCTCACACTGACACATCACGAACTGGGCTCTATTTCATAAAACAACAAGTTACAAGTGTACGTTAACAAGTAATGGTGCTTGTAATGCACGGTGAACTAGAACAAGTGTTTCACCGAAACAAAGAGTACAATTGAAGAAAAGTTACACTCGTAGAAGCTAAGTTTACAAGTGTAGCAGAAAAGAAAAATGGCATGTTGGAACAAACGAAATGAACAACGTCAAGCGGGATGCTGAAACTGAAGTTTGGTCAGCGAATCATAATATAAAAACGGTGTTAAGTACACGATAGGATTTTTATCTCACATGACAAGGTGTAATGATTGGAAGACTGACAAATTATAAACTGAAAAGTGGTGAAATTTGGTGACGTATTTGATTTCAATTTATTCTGATGGCTGATATAATCGGATTTTTCTCCTTCATTCAGCGAAATGATTTCATCAGTTCATCAAGTCTTAATGCTGCTGGGTTAGGAATGTCATCTGTAACTAAGAGGTGATCTTCACTTTGTTCTTCAATGATAGGGAGATTCTCAATACCCGATCAGGAAAAATTGCACAGGGTCACGCACCATTTGAATCTTTCAAGGGTCCCGGAAGACATCCTAAATCTCTCGTTAAACTCAAAAATACCCAAGAAATGAGCGTTTATTTGTGGCTGAAAATATTTGGCGTCTACTACGCTGAATGCTTCTTTCTTGTCTGAATTCTTTAACAGAAGATGATTCCCACATATTAAACATCGAAAAATGGTCCTCACAATGCTGGAAAAAACAGGTTTACAGGTGAATGGACGTAGGTTAGAAATTGACCATTTTTTACAATTGCAAAACAATGACTTGTACAAAATGATGGGGAAACACTTGTAACTTGTCAAAATTCGCCTGTACACTTTTTAATTTTCACTGTGCATTACAAGTCTACACGCTTGCACACTACTTTTTTACAACTTGTACATAAAATCGGCTTGTAATTTTTCACTTGTTGCTTCATGAAACAGGCCCCTGTTTCCATCAACCCTTCCCTCAACGCATGATGTTACATGTATAAAGAATAGAGAACAGGAATAGAGAGTCCGAACTTAGCCAGAAGCTACTGTAATTTCACACGGTCGCACCATCCCAGGTTTGAGTCTGGTTCGATTTTCTTCCGAAACAACACACGACTGACTCACTACCCCGGTAAAATTATTGAACTCTTGTAATCCGAAACCCCTTTTACGCGACCTGCATAACGAGATGGGGAGCGTGGAAGTGTGAGTGCGTTAGAGAACTACAGTGTTGAGGTGTGTGCTTCCTCACAACCACTCAACGGGGTCCGTATTAGGTTACCACAGGGAGCTCACATATACAAACACGTTTCACTTAGCGATAGAATTCTGATCTCAGCCTTATAAAAACTACACCTACGTGTTCATCACGGAAGTGAGTGAAAAACGTTGTATATTTCCACGAAAAAATAAAGAGTTACAGTGTTAAATAGATTTCGACGATTAGGCCATCAACAGTAACAAACAATACCTGAACACACATTAGAAAGGACACAGCTTATATAGTCACCGGTGAAGGGAGATTGAGTCCCATTGGTCGAGAGAATGGAAAGGGGGAGCTGGAGGTACAACCAATCAAGTGCAAGCAAAGTGAAGGGCGATTGTAGCTGATCAGATGAAGTGAAAGGAGAGGAAGAATTACTGGTTTCAACAGTTTGAAGGGATAATTCCAAGCTTCATTGAAATTGACTTATCAGAGGTGAAACATTTACCTTTATACATTTAGATCTGTGACTTTTGATAATTTCAATAAATTTGTGATAAAGTGGGTTTCAAAACTAGAAGTAGTCTTAGAGCTTGATTTTGTCTCAAAGACAAAATCAATGTTCAGGATAAAAGTGGGGTTTATAAACTAAAATGTTCTTGCGGCTACGAATATTGCGGTCAAACTGGTAGGAAATTCAGGGAAAGAATGGAAGAGCATCAGGAGGATTTCAGGGAAAATAAGGGTAGGTCTACATTTGCAAAACATCGGAAGGAATGCAATCATACTTACAATTTTGATTTGACAGAAAGACAGTTTGTAGAATTTCTTCATTTTTGTCCAAAGGGAGGTATGTTGAATGTACTCGAAAAATTCGAAATTATCAAAAGTGAAAGATCTGGTAAATGTTTTATATGAGGATATCCCTAAATATATTTCAATTCTGAAAAGTCCAGTTCAATAAAGCTTGGAATTATCCCTGCTAGAAATTAATTTAATGAAGCGGTGTGGCAGCAGTTTCATCATTATGTTTATGACGAAGTTGGAGCAGTCTGTCGCGGTGATCAACAATATGGTGGATCAAAGAGTTTCATTTGATTGAAATGAGATTTCATTTAGTCGGTACGAAGTTTCACTTGATTATAATATGGTTTCGTTTGGTCAATACGAAGTTCCATTTGATAGAACAAAGGTTTCATTTGACTGAAAATTGCTATACATTTATGTGTACATACCTATATATATCAAATCATACATATTAAATAGCGTTCTACAGCTCTAAAGTATGAAAAATCACACAAAAAATTGCGTCACAAAAATCCGTCACATATTCAGCGATACGAGAATCCGTCACAAATTGTAATTTCTAGCCATATAAAAGTTCAACAGACTAACAGAGCCCTGAAATCTGGTACATGATGTTATTTGATGTGCCAAAAATCGAGGTCCGTTTTTTCACCCCGTTTGGCTTGTTTTTCCATGATGCAGCTTGTTTTCACTTTATTTGTGCACAAACTTTTCACGATTTTTCATTGAACGCACTTCCTGATTAAATGCCTTCCAAAAGGTGCTTGACTTATGTAAAACTTATCCCTGATTCAGAATATCACCTCAATTTTTCTATTGCACTGCTTTCAACCCCCCCGTTTTAAAAAAAAACTTGCAAAAAGTGTGGGGGAAATCCCAGTTTATTGTCATTTTTTCTGCAAATTTCATCAGCTAAAAAAGAAAATTAGGCCTGGAAAATTCTTTCAGATCTGCATCTTGCTGAGAGCATTCCTCCGCATCGAATGAGACCAACCGCGCGTTTTTAGGTCTGAAAATAACGGAGGTGCAATTTATACCAATTATAGTGATGTACGCACTGAATATATTACTGCATATTATTTTAAGTAGTATTTTGAATCTGCCTTCTAGTCATAGCGTCCGGTTTTTTCTCATACCATCTGGCAATCCTGACATAAGTGCATTTTTGGGTGGCGTAGTGGTTCTATGCTCGACTTATATCGTGCTTTCGAATCCCAGCACTCTTTAAACTTGCACACTTATATTGCAACCTACACCTCCTGCAATTGAACCTATATCAACTCCTATAGCTTTAGGTTCATTAGCTTCAATAATGAACCATTCGTAATCGACCTAGGAAAAATAAATTTTTAACCCCCCTTAAAATTTGTTGGTTTGTATTTCAAGATAAGTAGAATCCAAAAAGTTGCAGTCATGCAGCATGATCGTATCAGCGAGTTTTCGTAAATTATCGTAGGGTACTTTTCCGTTGTCCCCCCCCCCCCCCCTCACAGTCAAATTGTCTTCAACACGCCCGCCCGATGTTTCTAAGCATTACTTCTTACTTAGATTATGTTATGTATTTTTGAGATGCGAGCTTGCGAGCATCCAGAGTGCCAAAGTATACACATCATTCTGACTTCTGACCTACATGTCCAATTAATCTGCATTTCTACTAAGGGATTGACTACTTGATGTTTTGTAATTTTGAGATTCGAGCTTGCGAGCATCCAGACCTCCAACCTATACACAGCATTCTGATCTATTTGGGCGAATTCACGTGCATTCTACTTCTGCGAATTCATGTGGAGGCAATCAATCCACAACCACGCCAATTTGTTTCAACAAACACTCACCGTCATCGGAAACTTCTGAAAACACAGTAATTCTTTTTTTTCTTCTTTTTTTTAAATAATATAATTTCTTCTCACAGCTTGAAATGGTCACCAATTCTACGTAAATATGTAATCCAAGTAAGAAGTAATGCCTAGAAAAACATCGGGCGGGCGTGTTGGAGACAAATTGACTGGGGGGGGGGGGGGGGGGGGACGGAAAAGTACCTTATCGTACTATATTATGTTGGATCGTTTTGGAAATTTGAGCACTTCGTGTAAAAAGATATTGTTAACTACCAATTTTATAGATTTTCAAGACGCAATTTCTTGTGTCATTTTTCATACTTTAGACCTTTAGAACGCTATTTATTATGTATGATGCATGTATATGTATGTACACATAAATGTATAGCATTTCCAAGTCAAATTCAACCTTTTCCAAGTCAAATCCAACCTTTTCCAACTCAAATCCAACCTTTTCCAACTCAAATTCAACCTTTTCCAAGTCAAATCCAACCTTTTCCAACTCAAATTCAACCTTTTCCAACTCAAATTCAACCTTTTCACCATTATAAGGGAAATGACGAAAAATATGCACAAGCCCTTAATGTGGTACCAAATGCTTGACTGTGATTGGGGACTGGGCTGAAAACAATACTCCAAACTTAGTAGGTTATTCCATCCAAAATCATGTTTTATTAAAAAAGAAATCAACAAAAAATATAATTAAAAAAAAAAAAATCAACATTTCTTTGAAAGAAAAACTCTTCTCTCGTCTTTACATAATTAATATAAATTATATTTTTTAACTCTTTCTATTAACTTCGATTCTCTTCTTGCTTGCTTGCTTGCTTTCTTTCTTGAGACAAAATTTCAGATCGATTTTTAACCCACTTCCCGATATCCAATCGATCTGAAATTTTGCACACGAGTTCATGCTGGCGTACATTTTAATCTATCAAATTTTCGCGAAGAAAAAGTTAGTTATACTATAAATTTTCGAAAATTTGAAATTTAATATGGGACACCTTACAAGTGTTGTGTATTGTAGGGATGAGGAGTGAGGGAGGAGGAGGATGAGGAGGAGGAGGAGGAGGAGGGAGGAGGAGGAGGAGGAGGGAGGAGGAGGAGGAGGAGGAGGAGGAGGGAGGAGGAGGAGTGAGGGAGGAGGAGGAGGGAGAGGAGTGAGGGATGAGGAGGAGGAGGATGAGGGAGGAGGAGGAGGGTGGAGGAGTGAGGGAGGAGGAGGAGAAGGATACTATTGAACGTCTGCATAAAATGACAACGAATCCCAGGTCAATAAAATATTGAATGATTTTCCTTGTCAATTTAATTTAAGTTATTATCAGAATTGATTTTGAAACAATGTGATTTTGTTTCAATTTACTATTGCCAAGAAACTACCAAATATTGAAACAACAATAACATTAACCGAGAACATGAGAAAAAGAAAGAGTTACATTAAAAACTTGTTTTTATGGGTTCCTTTTTTTAACTCTTTCTATTAACTTCGATTCTCTTCTTGCTTGCTTGCTTTCTTTCTTGAGACAAAATTTCAGATCGATTTTTAACCCACTTCCCGATATCCAATCGATCTGAAATTTTGCACACGAGTTCATGCTGGCGTACATTTTAATCTATCAAATTTTCGCGAAGAAAAAGTTAGTTATACTATAAATTTTCGAAAATTTGAAATTTAATATGGGACACCTTACAAGTGTTGTGTATTGTAGGGAGGAGGAGTGAGGGAGGAGGAGGATGAGGAGGAGGAGGAGGAGGAGGGAGGAGGAGGAGGGAGGGAGGAGGAGGAGGAGGAGGAGGATGAGAAGGAGGAGGGAGGAGGAGGAGGAGGATGAGGGAGGAGGGTGGAGGAGTGAGGGAGGAGGAGGAGAAGGATACTATTGAACGTCTGCATAAAATGACAACGAATCCCAGGTCGATAAAATATTGAATGATTTTCCTTGTCAATTTAATTTAAGTTATTATCAGAATTGATTTTGAAACAATGTGATTTTGTTTCAATTTACTATTGCCAAGAAACTACCAAATATTGAAACAACAATAACATTAACCGAGAACATGAGAAAAAGAAAGAGTTACATTAAAAACTTGTTTTTATGGGTTCCTTTTTGTTGATTTCTTTTTTAATAAAATATGATTTTGTTTTATGTATAGGTACTTACCTACTGTGTTTGGAGTATTGTTTTCAGCCCAGTCTTCAATCACAGACAAGCATTTGATACTACATTTAGGGCTTGTGCGTATTTTTCGTCATTCCCCTAATAATGGTGAATAGGTTGAATTTGTTTTGTAAAAGGTTGGATTTGACTTGGAAAAGGTTGAATTTGACTTGGAAAAGGTTGGATTTGACTTGGAAAAGGTTGAATTTGACTTGGAAAAGGTTGAATTTGAGTTGGAAAAGGTTGGATTTGACTTGGACAAGGTTAGATTTGACTTGGAAAAGGTTGAATTTGACTTGGAAAAGGTTGGATTTGACTTGGAAAAGGTTGAATTTGACTTGGAAATGCTATATAATGTAATCTACTAGTATTTCGCTAACATAAGTCATGAAATTCGCTACAAAAAAACGTAAAGATTGGAGGGAGATTAATTTATAATAAAGGGGAAATTTCAGCGGGAGGGTCGGAGCTAGTTAGCTAATTGGTTTTATGTTATTGAAGAGAAGAAAAAACTGCGGCCTCGCTCGAGGAGGAGAACCTTGAGCTGGTTTGGCATGTGGTGGGCTGGGAGGACCCCCAGATGCGCCCCTCGGACCCACAACGGGGTCTCGCAGGGGTCCGCGGACACATCTGGGGGCCCCCGTCAGCCCCCCCCCCCCCCCCCCCACCACTGAGGGTCCGCGGCAGGGGAGGAAAAAATCCGCTCATCTGCGAACCGCAGGCGCGTGCGGGGGATCGCTCGGCATTTACGCGGCTTCCGGGGGGCTACCGGGGCGGGACGTCACCCGGTTGACTACGTTCGCTAGTCACCTGCCGGCAGTGTTGGGCAAAAATTAGCTATAGCTAACAGCTAAAAGCTACAGCTAAATTAGCTATGATTTAGGTGGAGCTAACAACTAAATATTTAGCTATTAGCTATTGAGGAATAGCTAAAATTTCCAGATAGATTAACTATTAGTCGAAACGTATAGCTAACAGATTTACCTGCGGTGATTCAGCTGTCATGAGCAGCTAAAAGATAATAGCTATAGCTGTGGCTGACAACTAATAGCTAAAAGCTAACTTTTTATGAAAAACTGTATTTCCACACAGCTAGTATAGCTAAGCTAACCTTTTCAGTTTTAGCTCATAATCCTAAGTTTTAACGCTTTGATCGTATGTATATATAATTACCTATATATTTACATATATCCCGTCCTTCCAGGCGATAACTGCCGTAAAAAAAAGATAAAAATACCGTGCCAACGCCAAAAATTTCGGTTCGGCAATCAAAAAGTTAAGTTCTTTGGCCAGGGTCGGCCCAGTTCTAATGGGCCAAATTTCCATTTTAGTGGTCCAAAAATTGCTAAAAAATAATGTTTTATCAATCGGGGCATTTTGGGTGGGGTTTTTGTTTTGAGTGTCATTTTCCATGTATTTTTTCACGCTGAGTCGATTGCAACCAGTCCTACATCTCAAAAACCATTTTACAGGTTAAAAAATGCGATTTTTTGGTTTAAAAAGGTCGAAAAATGACAATTAACGAATTTTCACAGAGATTATTTCTTCCATACCCACCTACACGCTACACCTACACCTTGTTTTTCCAGCCAGAAAAAAAGGAAAAGGAAAAGATATCGCCCTCCGCCTTATTTGAAGTATTCGTAGCAGTAGTTCATTCATTCGAGAAAATGTTCCACAGCTAATGCTGTTGCTAGCTAAAACTGAAAAGGTAAGCTTAGCTATACTAGCTGTGTGGAAATACAGTTTTTCATAAAAAGTTAGCTTTTAGCTATTAGTTGTCAGCCACAGCTATTATCTTTTAGCTGCTCATGACAGCTGAATCACCGCAGCTAAATCTGTTAGCTATACGTTTCGACTAATAGCTAATCTACCAGGAAATTTTAGCTCCACCTAAATCATAGCTAATTTAGCTGTAGCTTTTAGCTGTTAGCTATAGCTAATTTTTGCCCAACACTGCCTGCCGGCATAATCCTATCGTCGAATACGAATACGATTGTAATCGCGATAATTGTTCGTTGATTCTGAATCAACTTCGATTATATTCGTGTTCGTGTAATCGTATTCGTCACATTGAATAAGTCAAATTTCAATAAATGTGCTGAAAAAATCACTAAACACGGAAGTTAGTGAAAAACGTTGTCTATTTTCACGAAAGATAAATAAAGAGTTACAATGTTAAATCGATTTCGACAGTTAGGCCAGTTAGGCCCGGGCCCCACTAGGGTGGTTCAAAAAAAAAAAAAAAAAAAGTTCTGGGATTTCTGGTCCCCATTGTGTTTTTGCTTCCTCGGTATGTCAGGATGACCCTCCTAAATTTTTAGCAAAAAATAATAATCCTAACCACTTTACCTGGGTCGATTTTTGCCAGTTATCGACCGCTATCGTAAACCAACCTCTAAATTGGTGCCGAGGTGATGATTTGAAGGACGGATTTCAATTTTTTCGGGTCAATTTTTAGGTTTTCGCATGCGCTGAACACGATGAACTTATTTATTTTACGCTCCGTCCACTAGTTATCCCGTAAACTGGCAGAGGGCGCTGCTTGAAGATAAGTAAAAGTCGGAAATTTCACCGAAAATGCTGTCGCCTGGTTAAGAATTGTACTAGAAACATGCTATTATGGTCGGATAATATGCTTTGGCATGTTCTGAACATGATCCCGTTTTTTACTATACTTTTCCGCCGATGATTGCTCCGTTTATTGGCCATAAACCTCAAATTAATTGTAGGGTAATAGACAAATTCACCCTAATTTCACCGGAAATTATGTCGCGTTGATAATTTAAGGTCCCGAAATACCTTGTATCGATAAAATTTGGTATTTTCCAGGATACTCGGTACAAAGCCGTTGGTAATTTGGCAAGGACTTGAACCGGCATTGTACTTATTTGCCAAATATAGCGGCAAAATGGAGAAAATAGCTAAATTTCCCCATTTTTCTGTAAAATTACTTAGTTTCTATCGGTTTTCCGGGGTCAAATTCGTAGTTCTGAATTGTATGAACTGTGATTGGATGGTTTGAGCGTAGGGTTAGCTATTGTCAGCGGTACCGTTCACGTGTAAAAGCTTGTACAATGGTATCGGGTCGTTAAGCGAATAAGTACAATGCCGGTTCAAGTCCTTGCCAAATTACCAACGGCTTTGTACCGAGTATCCTGGAAAATACCAAATTTTATCGATACAAGGTATTTCGGGACCTTAAATTATCAACGCGACATAATTTCCGGTGAAATTAGGGTGAATTTGTCTATTACCCTACAATTAATTTGAGGTTTATGGCCAATAAACGGAGCAATCATCGGCGGAAAAGTATAGTAAAAAACGGGATCATGTTCAGAACATGCCAAAGCATATTATCCGACCATAATAGCATGTTTCTAGTACAATTCTTAACCAGGCTACAGCATTTTCGGTGAAATTTCCGACTTTTACTTATCTTCAAGCAGCGCCCTCTGCAAGTTTACGGAATAACTAGTGGACGGAGCGTAAAATAAATAAGTTCATCGTGTTCAGCGCATGCGAAAACCTATAAGTTGACCCAAAAAATTGAAATCCGTCCTTCGAATCATCACCTCGGCACCAATTTAGAGGTTGGTTTACAATAGCGGTCGATAACTGGCAAAAATCGACCCAGGTAAAGTGGTTAGGATTATTATTTTTTGCTAAAAATTTAGGAGGGTCATCCTGACATACCAAGGAAGCAAAAACACAATGGGAACCAGAAATCCCAGAACTTATTTTTATATTTTTTTTGAACCACTCTAGGGCCCCAATAATGAGAGTGGTGGGGCTGTGCCCCACCAATATTTTTCTTACTGAAAATCTTAAAATTTTAATGGTATAACTCTACACATCCCCAGAGTAGGCAGCAATGTGGCTGATACATAGGCCAGTTGCCCTTGCTGTTTGTTTATGCGGGGAAGCTTGGCGGTGTGGCGACGCATGAGGCCCCTCGTAAACGAGTTTGTTAATAAAAATAATATTAGAAAAGCAAGTATTACTTTGTTTTAGCAACAATTTAACTAAGCTTACTGCTTTTGTTATAGTTTCTTCATGTATTTTTTTCATATGTCAGAAATATTTAATTTAAATGTTAATGTACGGTAATTAGCTAAAAAAATCTGAAGTTTAATCAGAATTTTTTAACCTTTCAACTCTCATATTTCAGAAATATTTAATTTTAATGTACACCCTTAGAACGTTACTTATGTGAACGAGATTCATTTATTTAAATTTATTTCTAAGTTATATATATATTATTATCTTTGTTAATTACGGTTTTTTCCTTTCATAAAATATAGTGTTAGGCTACTTGAATGTTTTTTATGTGCCTTCATCCTAATTAGGCCAACATTTAGTTCTTTTTAAACAAAACATTAATTTTTTGTAATTAGCTAAAGAATCTTGAGTTAAGTTTAGTCAAAATTGTTTTACGCACTCTTATTTTGTCATACATTAAAGTAGAAGTTATATTAATTATAAATAAATTTTTTAGACCATGATACTTTGGTGTTTCATTTATTCGTTGTACTCATTGTTTGGTGTATCATTGAACTTTATACCCGTTTTGATTTATTAACGTTGTTTATTACTCATCACAAATAAAAAAAGAAGCTGTTAAGCAAATTTACTTTACTCTCAGGATAGAATAGTGTTCTTTTTAAGCATCCAAAAGGGCCCAAAAATGGCTACTTTTAGCATGAAATTCGTCAAATTCCATACCCCCCCCCCCCCCCCCCCCCCGCCTTGCAAGCCCCACCAAAGTTTTGGACAAGTCGGCGCCCATGCCATCATCAGTAACAAACAATAACTGAATCTCAGTACTGAACTGAAAATCAGTTATTGTTTGTTACTGATGAAGGCCTAACCGTCGAAATCAAATTAACACTGTAACTCTTTATTTATTTTTCGTGGAAATAGACAACGTTTTTCACTAACTTCCGTTTTGAAATGGGTTTCCACAACTTCGTCGCGAGTGATTGAGTTCGTGCACTAAACACGGCCAAAAACGGCAGAAAATCGCTGATTTATAATTTTAGCAAAATATTGCTCAAATAAAGTTTAATAACTAGGTATGTATAAAATAGAACATACAAATTTATGTACGAAATTCTGCTGACAAATTTAATTAAATTTCATTGAAAATTAGTTATAAAAAAATCTATAAAAACTGCAAAAAAAAAAAAAGATAAAATCCAAAATCTCTTTTTGATTCGCAGATTATTATTTAGAATAAATAGAAATAGAAAAGAAAACTTTAAAATGGGCAAATTAAGCATCTTTATGAGGCCATTTTTTATTCCACCAATTTCGAGATGGCAGACGAAGATTTCCACACTCAGAACGGACTAAATTTTTAAAATCTAATCTCAAACCTTCTCCTGAAATTATTCATATTTTCTGCCTTGGCTGTTGGATTAGAATATTCGGAATGTCAGTTATTTGTGTTAACCGGGGCGAAGAACAGTTGTGTGACCTGTTGAGGTTCACCTGCCCTGCACGTTGCACTCGTCAAGTCAAGTGAAGTCCAACTGAGCGGGTCTCCACGTCCGTCTGAACCGCTAGCTGCTCCCTAGATGGCCCGGCCAGGACAGCCTCGGGATCGAACTTTTCCGAGAACGCATTCCCGTTCGCCGGAGGCCGAATCGAAACCTTCTGCTCAAATTGTCGCAACATTTCGAGTTTGCTTTCCTTAACACTATGTTTGTACTGTAACAGCTATCGAAAACTGTTAGTAGAGACTTTTTGCAGTCGTCCCATGAATAGTGATGGCAAAAGAAAATCAATGTTTTCGAAAAATCGATTTTTTTAGTTTCAAACATCGATGTTTAGACATCGATTTTTGCTGTACGATATTTATCTAACATCGATGTTTTCATCCCAAACCATCGATTTTTTAACTCGCCGGAATAAAGCTTTTACTTCTGTAGCTTTACCGACAATCTCGAACCGGAAATTCAGATATACAAGCTCTATATTTTGTTTTGAAAGAAATTGTCTATTAAAATATCCAGCTGACTGCATCAAGATACAAATGGGAACGGTCTGCACCATCTCCTCCCCACCCCCTCACCATAGATTATTCCTCTCATCTCATCATCAATAGAACGTGTTTTATGACCTTTTTTAAAAAAATAAAAAAGCAATCACAGTAGTTTAGACTATGATTTATTTAAATAATATCGTATTGCATTGATATGTTGAAAAATACAAGCTCAAAATGGGACCGCGCGAAACCTTACAACGCAAAATACACACTGATTCTACCTCTGTTGCATGGTAATTGTCTGTCTGTCTGCCTGTTATGTTTCAAAACACCCAGGGGTAGAGAGGACTCTTAAATCAAAATTTTGTCTCGAGAATATTTAAGTATCGTAAATTTGAATATTATTTTTTTTTTTACTATACTAAATTATTGGTTTTTATTTATTTTTATTACATTTTAGGTTTATTATATTACCTTAAACACATAACATAGTGTGTTGGGTCTAAAATAAGTTATTGTACGTATTATCATTATTATATAACTTTGATTAATCTATTACTTTAGTATTTTCAATGCTAACAAATACAGCAACAAAATGAAATGATTATTTTATTTAAACCCTTAAATGTTCGTTTTCAGAAACTACTATTTTGTAGCCTATTACCTTACTCTCTTTAAATTAAATTCAAGTACTTTATATTTCTTTTAACAAAATTTGTCTTCTTCGATGTTAAAACATCGATGTTTTTAAAAATCGATTTTTTGGGCTCGATTTTTGTATTCCATTGATTTAATGAGCTCGATACATCGATGTTTCCAAAAATCGATTTTCATGAAATATTGCCATCACTACCCATGAACGAAACCGTCCAAACCGTAGTCCCCGAGATAAGGCGAGCACATGGATACTAACTGGATCTTTTATTTATTTATTTATTTTTTTTTTTGCACGGTTTTGTGACAACCGCGACAACCGTAGAAGTGACGTTTTGCGTGACTTAAAGCTTGAAGTTTATGAAAATTAAATGGCTGAACCATTGAAGTCAAAGGCAGCCGGTCTTTTAGTGTTTTGTTACTCTTTGCTGTCCAACTGACATTCCGATTATACCTTGGTTCCGAATCGGACAACCAAGGTAACAAATGAATCAGCCAATTAAAATCAGAACAAATGCAGTTGAGTATAGCTGAAAATATTTTTTAACATTCGCTAAAAATGAGAAGTTGTTTGTGAGCGGTACCTACCTATAGTTTCTTCATACCCGTCAACTGAACATATTCTTCGTTCAAACTGAAATATCCGGTAGGCAGTATGATTTCCATCTGTATTTCCAATAAATTTAGCAATTGAGGTAGGTGCTCCCATTGAGATCTTAACATTAAAACGATCTCTTCGTCCGTCAGTTGCTCTGAGCTGAACTCGCCAAACCTCTCACGCCGGAACCCTCCTCTCCACATATAACTGTGATATGTTATCAAAAGCTTCGTCCATATCCCCTCCATTAATCAACCCTTCATTGAAAAGCCGAAGCAGGCGATTGGGTTCATCCATTATCGAAAAATGGTAGAATGATATACTTATTGGATGCGGTAATTACATGATACAGACTGCTATGTGACGATTTATTTTATTTTTTATTCAATAGTTTGAGCCGCACCTCAACCAGAACGGTCATATGTATAGGTATGATGATATATATATATATATATATATATATATATATATATATATATATATATATATATATATATATATATATATATATATATGATATTGATAAGGTAAGATCATATGAATATGAATGAAAAAGTAAATCGAAAAAGTAACACTGAGGGTTGAGACAGCGACAAGAAGTAAATACGTAAGTAATGGTACTGTTCATAAAGTGTCAAGTTAGGTAGCTCAACACGGTGTGGACTCGTCGTGGAGAAGCCGTCATGGAAGAACGTAGGATTGCGGTTTTGCACGGCGTGTGATGACGAGACGCCCGGCTGTTTGTACGTCGCGCATGCGCATTAACCATTTCGCTTAATACGGTACCGTAGTAGGCCGCCTCTTGGTGGCTGCAAAAAGTTTCTAGTATCCCCACGTGCACCGGTCCGCTTGCTTTTAATCGTTGTTGAACATGGAGAAAAGCGTAATAAATTATCCCAGTGATTGACATCTTGTTCTAATTATTTCACCTGAATCCCAAAATTACATCGAAAGATTGAAATACACTATAGAAATCCAAGAATTTTGATCACGACAATCGGAAGATTAGGGCGGGTTTCAGTATCTAAGAGCTAAAATGGGAGATAACAAACTTTTGGAGTTAAGAGAATTAAGCTATTTCCGTGAGTTAAGATCATTTGTGTTTCACCATGCACTTCAAGGTGCTAGGTCCCATTTTGCTGAAGCAGCATGTTCGTGGCTCGAAGTATGATCCTGTTGTCGAAGAAGTTACCCTGATACATGGGAATGCTAAATACGAGCACGTTCGAATGTCCGATGGTAGAGAGTACCGTATCTACAAGACATCTGGCTCTTGTAGGCGGACCACACCGAGCTATTGAAGATACATGGCATGCACCTACACTAGCCGAGCACATAGAATTAACACCCCATGAACGTATCTTTACTCATCCACGTCACTCAGGAAATGGACCATCTCCTCCTTCGTGGCTACTCAGTCCAGGTCCCATTTTGCTGAAGCAGCATGTTCGTGGCTCGAAGTATGATCCTGTTGACGAAGAAGTTACCCTGATACATGGGAATGCTGAATGCTTTACTGTCCTGTCGACAACTTACCAAATCAAGCATTGACAGTGGCCACTCCTAGGTAGTTGGATTATTATTTCCAATTTATCATCTATCTTATTATCAAACGGGGGTTTGATCTGGGAAAGAACCACAATTTATCAATATGTCTATCTCTGCAACCAACAAAGACTTATCATTTCTACCGCTCTCGCTGAACTATCAACTACATCATTACGTGGTTCTTCTGTGTGCACTACACAGGTGGTCCTTCGAGTTATCAGCTCCTACTAACTTACAACCAACCATACTATATACAAAGGATTTGTTAAGTTCATGTATCCGTACAAGCACGTAGCCAGGATTCTGCCTTGGTCCAGATACCCCCCCCCCCCTCGCCCATCGGCTCTCTTCCCATTCCAATAAATTTTAAAATACGAATTTTAAGTCACAGGAGAAGAAATGTTTTACAAACATGATGAAATACTATCTTTGATAAGACAAAAATATTTAATAGGTAGGTACATAATAAGGATTTTAGGTGACAGTTAAAACAATTATTTACAATCATGATAAATCTTGATCTTTATACAACAACAAAATTTCAATTTTTAGGTATTTAGTTGATCATAAAATGTTTATAGTAAGACTTTTCTGTTCGCTTTTATAGACATCAAATCCAGCACGTCGTCAGCCGCGAACGACATTGGATAATGAATTGACATCATGGTCAAATGAGAAAGGCGTTCGTTACCCATCTTATTTCTAAGGTATTTTTCTAATCTTAATTTCTACGGTACTGCAGGATCCTGTAACGTAAAAGTTAGGAAGACATCTAGAAACATTCTCCTCGTAGGATATTGTAAGGAGTGTGGGGCGGAATACAGAACCCCGTGACGCACATAGGATAGATAAATTTCCCCTAGACTGCAAGATCCCATGAAGTAAATTTATGAATTTTCTAATCCCGGAACGGATGGTGATGTGTTGTGTGAATTCCGCTCCGTAATTATGTAGCTCAGTAACATGGATGATACCTTGGTGAATAGTCAAAGAGACAATGCAACCCTATGTCCCCATAGTTCTACAGGCTTTACAAGAAGAGAACTCACTCTACATATACGCTCCAGAAATCCAAATATTGCGAACCTGAATACCAACCGTGGTACTCAAAGTATAATATCAATACCAAATGCTGATCCTATTCAGAACTATTTCATAAGAGGCTTCGGGGACGGGATGTTAAATTCTCCAGGAGGCTGGACCACATTAAGATGGGAGGACATGCTGTAGCAGAGAGCCATGCGTCTGCAAGGAAAGTGGTACGAGTTACCTCAGGGAGCGGTCGGCGTGTCTCTCCTTGCTGATGAAGTGAAAGGGCTAGCCGAGGGAATACGAGATTCGGAGAGAATTTTCTTCTTCTGTAGTACTGTCCTCCTGAGAGAGATAGGAATCTCTTCAGGGGAAGATGTCAGAAGGCTTCTGAACACCATAATAAAAATGTGGAGTGCTGAAAGGTATGAAGAGTTGCTACACGGCAAGGCTTACACGGGTCGTTCAGGTATAGTGCTAGAGGCGTTGATCGGTCTTTAAGGTCGTATACATGACCCATGTCCGTGTAACGAAATATCTAACTTCTTGTCTCAGGAATCTTACCTCTACGTATTGGAGCTATTAGCAGAACCTATGAGTATTATAAAAATAATTTCTGAAGAATTTCACATCAGACGAATATTCTCTGTTGGTAGTTCGTGCTAGTGAAATAATAGATACTACCCTAACCATGAATAATTTTTGAATTCATCAAAAAATTTCGGGGGGGGGGGGGGGGGGGGGGGGGTCTGGACCCCATGGACCCTCTGACTACGTGCCTGTATCCGTACTATATTCTTGAGAAATTACTCATTTTAAATTAATACTTAATATTTTCAAGGTAATTATATCCGTACGAGTAATATTCCCGTGGCAAGAGGAACATTAATGAGTTACCGTGCGAAACCCACCTTTTCCAAGAGTTTCCTGTTGATGAGTTTGTTTGAGACCCGAAGCGCCTGGGACCGTCCGTTCGGCGTCAACCAGTTCCCCCAAAGCTAAACCAAGGAAATCAACTTTCAAAATCCCATTAATTAGGAGAGAACTAAGAATAAAAGCCTCGAAGGAACGACTGGCGGGACAGGGGCGCCAGCAAGTGGGCTTGTGTGAGGCTGTTCCTTGAGGCCCACGCTGTTCCTCCGCTCGTATCATTTCCACAAGACGCGCCATATGGCAAGAAAATCTCGTTTTTACGCCCGTAACAAAACCGGGCGCCAGTAGGAATTCTCGCATATCTGATTGGCGAAGACTCCGTGAAAAGCGGTTTTCCGCCGTTTCAGTATAATCGAAAAACTTCGAAGTTGAGAACGGAATTTCTTCGCCAGAGTCGAAAATTCGCTTCTAAGATGAGACAGCGAAGTTGTAAAAAAGGCTGTAGGTGTGGGAGCTTCGTGGAAAAAAAGACAATGGTGGAGAGAGAGGGGTGGATGCTGGAGTTCAGGTGCGAACAGATGGTTCCCGGGATTGGGATATAAATCTCGTTTGGTCGCCTGCGAAAGATAACACCTGCGGGGAACTTGACGGGACGAGGACGTATGAGAGGGTGAAGGAGACAGTTTAATGCTGAGTAAGTCGGCCACCTCCACGTGTAACGACCGTACGTTTCGTCCTGCTAAGAAAACGGACGATAAAATTATAAGACGCGTCCCTTTTGATGGGCGTCCAAACCAGGTGTCCGGTTTTCGCCCGGGAAGTCCAAAGTTTAAATCAAAAGTATGGTTGAATTTCTTTGTTAATCTATAGAGGGATGTGTTTTGGGAGTTTGGCTTCAAGTAGCCACTGTTTCTTAGGAAATGGTAGAACAGGTGTTTATTATCACCTGATAAAAATTTTAACCTCCTCAGTGTACAAAAAAGCGTAATTGGAACCATTTTCCGCGAAGCCTTCGTCCGATATCATAGTGTGAATCTGAGGGAGGTACAGTTTTCAATGGTTTTCTTGTCTAAAAACCCTTCCTTTCCTGTTTATTCCACTGTCTTTCAACCTTTTGTCTCTGTATGATTTGCGCACTTGACAACTTCAAGGCTACAAAAATTGCTTCAGTAAATCAATAAAACGTTCTTGCCCCTCTTTTTTTTTACAATGGGGCAAGTGCGTTTTCAAACAAGGGGAAGTGCGTTTCATTAAAAACCGCATGAAATTACCAGGAAAAATAAGAAAATCTAGACCTTGAAGTCTAGTTTCCATTCAGAACCTCTTCCTCAACCCCCACGCACAACCGCACGCTTCTCCCAAATCTCAGTCCTATCTGATTCTGCAAAACTCTGGAGTCTTCAAATTCTCTCTCACGCAAACCTCATTCCCCAACCGACAGCGCATCAGAGGACAGCCAACAAGTGGATGAGTTTATTGACTATTTTATCAACTCAGGAATTCATGTTGAGTTGCAAAAATGATCTATTTAGCGGCGTTTTATTTTTCATTAACAATTCATTTTGAATTATACCTATTGGTTAATTTTATTTTAATTATTTTTCGGATAGAAAGTTGAAAACGCAGTTGCCCCACTATACGTGCCCCAACAGGGGGCAGGCAAGTGCGTTGCTTGAATGCTTCAAGGTTTTTCCCAATCCTTAATGAATAACTAACTTCAATTCATTATATCCACACGTTTTTCGACGTAGAAAGGTCTGTGGAATGTAATAAAACTGTAGTCATAATTTAATTTGTAGTTTGAGGGAAATAGTAGCATCACAAAGTCAGATTTATGAAAAACAGGTACGCATGGGGGGTGAGACCCCCCCCCCGACCCTATCCACAAACGCAGAGTCAATTCATCCCAATCAGCTGATACGGATGACTCCCGTAATTTCATTCGTCTCTTGATTTCACAGAGACACATCAAAGATTTCAATCAATCTTCCTTCAATTTCAACTTCCAAGGGTGAAATACGAACTTTCTAGTGGCGTCATTGAAACAGGGTGGCCCCCAAATGGAAATTATCAATCTCCTTGACAGTCCCCTGACTTTTCCCTGACCGAACTTGAGATTTCCCTAACAAAAAATATCAAATTAAATTTTTTTTTAAATTTAATCGTCATTTTATTGTACCTTTAATGCCTCAAAACGAAAATCATACAATTTAAAGAAAAAAAACAAAAAAAAAAACAGACTAATTATATGTAGTCTACTTAGATTTAACAATTTCACGATAATTTACGAAAATTCACCCATGTAATCGTGCTGCATGACGTTTTATTTAATATTTTATGGTCTCTCAATTTGTGATCTGAAGCTATTTGTTGAAGTACATTTTTCCTTACATGGATTTCTTATCTCTGGGGATAATTCAAAATTTTCGTCCGACAGCAAAAAATGTCACGCTTTTTTTCACCAACTACCAATCGTTGCCAGAGAGAGAATAACTTCCTGATTTCCCATCCCACAAAAATCATTCGTTGGAAAGTTGCTCTGTGAATTTATAAACACATGACTCCACATTATAATGGGCCAATTTCCCCCTCCTTAACCCTCCTGAGAAGTCCTAGCTTATGTATACAAACTAGTTTTGGGACTCTTACTGGATCAATCCACTACTCTGCTGGGTTTTTTCTCCCTAGTTCAATACTTAGTTGATTTTACTCAGAAATGGTTTACTCTAGGTGATGTAGTTACCAGGGAAGCCAATGACATATCCATTCACTTTTTATGTGCGTGTAGCGTTGTTACTTTTGAACAGTTTAAGCACCACTCATGATAATTATTTTGGTCATTCGTTTAACTCACCTCTGAAATAATATGTACCTAGTGTGATAAAGTACGCTATTGAAGTTTGCTTGTTTAGAAGTTACTAGAGCCCTGTTAGGGCTTGGAAAGCCCTAATCTAGAACACGATCAAGATAAGCACAGAGACGAACGGCGACACGGGGCCGTCTAACACTGAAATCGGTCCGCGAAGTTCTTCACAATTTCAAAGATCGTTCAGAAATAACAAACTCTCCTAGATGTTAATAACTACACTACGTTTCTTACTTACCGTGGCAACTGTTGTTACTGCCACAGCCTAATAAACAGAGAGTCTCCCTATCAAATTTCAACTTCCTTCAGTGAACAGGAAAGGATTTAGCTCACTCAGCTTATCAGAAAAGACCCCATCACTACGTTTCTTACTTACCGACACCTGGGGCCGTGCTGATTCGGAATTATATATAAAGACCGTTCGGAATTATATATAAAGTCCGCTAAGTTCTTCAGTTTCAATTTCTTCGTTCAGAAATAACTCTCCTAGATGTTAGTAACTACACTACGTTTCTTACTACCGTGAATTGATGGCAACTGTTGTTACCGCCACAGCCAAATAAACGACTCTCGTTGATAAGGACCGCCTAGAACACGATCAAGGCGGGTGTAGAAACGAACGGCGACACTTTTGCAACAAACTTGGGGCCGTGCTGATTCGAATGAGCCGTCTAACACTGAAATCGGACGGCGAAGTTCTTCACAATTTCAAAGACCGTTCGGAATTATATATAAAGATAATAATATACCTAACAACGCTTTAAATTATTACAACAAGTTTTCATTTAAAACATTCCCTGACATTTGGTGGTTTTTCGAAATTTCCTGACATTTCCCTGATTTTTCCCGACGCAAAGAATTCACTGACAATTCCAGGTTTTCCCTGACTTTTCCAGTTGGGGGCCACCCTGTGGAGGCACGTCGTGTCGCGAAACGACATATCAATCATTGGTGAATGTTGAAACTGAAAAGGATTGAACACAATTGATTCTGAACGTCAAACAAGGGCAATATGCTTGGTATGTACTTATATTCATGAGCCTTTCCGAGCATCATGATCTTTCAGGACCCGCAACTTTCGCCCAAATGATACAATGAAAGCCAGGTAGTCCTGGAATGGATTTCATTGATTGCTACACTTTTTCAAAGGCCGTGAGCAAGTTCCCATGGTAGGAGGTACACAATCAAATAGTAGCGCGGCTGAAGGGCGGTTTTCTGGGACCACAAAGTCTCTTCCCAACGATCGCGGTCAAAGCGTAATTCCTGCATCGGAGGACCTGGTCACGTATCAGACCTCCCACGCCGGCTGAAATGCAAAATGGGGATCACGGGGAGAAAGAAAAAAAAAAATAAATAAATCGTTTCCGACCTTGGACGACTCCCAGGGGTGCACGCCAGCAAATGGAGAGCGACTTAGGTTCGAGAAAATGTCGTAAAATATCGAAGCTTGCGCCATGAACCAACACCATACCACTATTATTCATACCTAGAGTATGTCAGACCAACCTCAACCAGCAGGTAAAGTTTATACAGTAGGGTGCCCGCTATTTTGAAAAATGCTGCAAATTATTACACAAAGGTTTATTATTTATGTATTAGACAGCCTTTCTACGTAGATCTCTGGTCCATAATTATTGAACGCCGCTTATAGTATATTTAGAATCGGAACTCGGAGCTTCGGACCTCACAAATGGGTTCAATCCATTACAGCAGCGGAATCTCACAATTTTACGCTTTTTAATATAGTTTATAAACAAAACAATTTATTACCAAGTCATCTTTCTAACACATAAAAGTGTTACCTATACTGTGTATTGATATCATTTAATTGGTCAAATTTCAAAAAATGTGCTGACAAAATCACTGAAAATGGTTAAGAATCGTTAAATTGATATTTTTTTGCTTAAGATTGGTCGAATAAAGTTTATCAACTATGAAATAGAACATTCAAAAATTTATGTACAAAATTATGCTAAAAACTTGAACTTCATTAAATTTTGTTATAAAAAATCTATAAAATTGCAAAAAATAGCCTAAAATCCAAAATCTCTTTTTGAATAGAAGAGTATCATTTAGAATACTTTTTTTCCATAAAATTAATAGCTAACATTTTCTTTTCACTCATAAATCTCCAATTTCTATACAACGTATTTCTGTATTATACAGACCTTCTACGTAGAAAACTGACCGTAATTATTTAGCCTCACTTACAGTATATTTATTAGGTATCGAAACTCGAGGCTTCCAATATTTGGTTCACTCGTTCACTGCATTACAGCTCCAGGACCCCATAATTTTACGATTTATAGTAAAGTTGGGGAAAAAAATAAATAAATGGGGCCATCTAGGGACACCCGAAGGAAGCGAAGCTATATATCATGAAGCGTAGAATAGAATTATGAGTATTTTCATACTCATAAACAATCTCTTCTAATTGGAATTAATTTCATCACACTCTCTCTCGCCTTCCCTCCCCTCTCTTCCCTCCGCCTCACGCATACTCCCTCGCCCTCCCTTTTTCTCACTCCCTCCGCCTCGCCCTCCCTCTCACTCTCTCTCCCGCCCACCCTCTCCCACCCACAAGGCGTGCGCGCGTTCGTCAGTCTAACACTCAAAGCGTCTAAAAACGCTGCAAATTATTTCACAAAGGTTTATTATTTTTGCAATTGAGTATGATCGTAGTTTTAGTTGGCTAGCGTACGTCATAAGGCCCGTCCAGACTCCTCGGCGTGTCCTACTTCGAGTTGCCACAACCTATACTTCTATAATTATATACGCATGTTTATATTTCTCGATTTGAGCTCCTATCTATTCAAATAGTTATTGCCTTAATAATATCATTATCTAAGTACGTACGAAAAGTCGAGAGGATATGTTATTAAATATGCGTAGGAAAAGCTTTGGTATTAACACCCAAATATGACCTTGAAAAAAACATATTCATGCCTCGAACGAACGCCGGCGCCGTACCCACCACAAGCCGCGGCGCCGGCGCCTCCTCTCACTCCACCCCTCCGCTCCTCCCGCCCCTCTCCACCCACCGGGACCCCCTGCCAAGCGTGCCAGGCGTGCGCGCGTCGAAAAACACACTTTTTTGCCCGTTTTTGGCCCATAGCATCTATGCGAGTAAAGCGATCGGGATGGTTAAACGTTAGGACCAACTAGACCCCAAATGGAGTCTATGTGCGAAAGAACGGGTTTTTTAAGTCAATTCTTAGGCCTTTTATGGCCCGGACGGCGGACGGACATTTCAAATTTGGATTCTACGTACCTTGAAACGTAAAGTGACAAAGTTTGAGGGGGGGGTTATAAAATTTTTTTGCTATACGATCACATAGGCTTATTATTGGAAATAATAAACCAAAATGGCTAAAAACGGCCAAAAATAGACCTAAAACTCCAAAATCTTTTTTGAATTACCAAAAAACTTGTATTTTTGCCATAAAATTAACAAATACTTTTCTACTGAAATCGCTAAAAATTCATCACATTTTAACATATTATAATACGATAGATAATCTAAGAAAATTCTCTCATACGATCATGCTGCTTGACTGGAACTTTTTAGAATGTGCTAATTCCAATTTTTAATTCCAAAACATCGTATGTCCAAATTTTAAATGTTTATAACTTTAAAAGATGTTAGCAAAGAAATTCTTCCTCCACAATATTCTAGACCCCAAACCAATAATGTAGCAAAAAACGCTGCAAATTATTTCACAAAGGTTTATTATTTTTTCAATTGAGTATGATCATAGTTTTAGTTGGCTAGCGTACGTCATAAGGCCCGTCCAGACTGCTCGGCGTGTCCTATTTCGAGTTGCCACAACCTATACTTCTATAATTATATACGCATGTTTATATTTCTCGATTTGAGCTCCAATCTATTCAAATAGTTATTTCATTAAATTTTGTTTTAAAAAATCTATAAAATTGCAAAAAATAACCTAAAATCCAAAATCTCTTTTTGAATAGAAGAGTATCATTTAGAATACTTTTTTTTCCATAAAATTAATAGCTAACATTTTCTTTTCATTCATAAATCTCCAATTTCTATACAACTTGAAATATACAGAAAAAAATACACTTTTTCATCTATTTTTGGCTCATACCACCCATGAGAGTGGAGCGATCGAGCTGGCGAGAAGTTAGGACCAACTAGACCCCAAGTGGAGTCTATGTGCGAAAGAACAGATTTTTTAAGTCAATTCTAAGGTCTTTTATGGCCCGGACGGCGGACGGCGAACGGCGTACGGACATTTCAAATTTGGATTCTACTCACCTTGAAACGTGAAGTGACAAAGTTTGAGGGGGGGGGGGGGGGGGGGGTGTTATACAATTTTTTTTGCTATACGATCACATAGGCTTATTATTGGAAATAATAAACCAAAAGGTGGAATTTTGATGACCTCCACCCAAAATTTGGTTTAAAATATCAAAAAATGACCCCTGCATTTTTTCAGGGTTTTTGCATACCAAAACCCTACGCCCGTAGCTCGATTTTGGTTTTGGAATACGCTTTTTTTGCCAATATCAGACTATTGAATATTTACTTTTACAAACTTCTTTTTAAAATTGTGACACTTCGTATACTTACGTTTTTGGGGTCGCTGAACTCAAATATGCAGTCAAAACAAGTCGACACCAACAACTTTTGACAGTTTGGAATCTCAAAATCGTCAAAATGATGTCAAAAAATGACAATATTTCAAAATTCATTGTAAAATTATGATTTGTATTCTTATGTTTTTGAGTTGCTGAACTCGAATTCGCTGCCAAAAAATCAAAATTCTAACAGAAATATATGAAAAAATAAAAATTTTCATAGTTTTACAATGAATTTTGAAAAATTGTCATTTTTCATATCATATTTTCCCTATAAGTTTCATCATTCTTGACTCAATACCTCACCCTGCGCATGCGCAAACGTAAATTCTACCAAGCATAATTTTCTCGCGCCCTAGTCGTTTGATCTCGCACGAATTTGGATGATAGTTGGGGGATGACAATTTGATCATCTTATAACAATTTCAACATGATTGTATCATTAATAACTAACTGCACCTGCGAAAATATGAAATCCTTGTAACAAGATTATTTTTCACAGTTTTCATTGGATGGAATTCTTAGGGAATATGCGGGCTAGGGTGTCGACGGTCCCCTATCAGTTTCATTGTTGCCAAATCAATACTTCACTCTAATAAACACGACAGTTGCCAATCGTCTCTTTGTCTCTGCATGTAGGTACTGGAGGGGGAATAGAGTTTAGACGGAAATCACAGAAAACTAAAATTTCTCTTCGCAGTTGGACCCGAAGGAATCACGTTGGGAAAGCACCTGAAGACCTCTGAAAAAAAAACGTCACGTAAAGCCAATCGCTTTCTTCGAACGGATGAGGGCGTAATTATTACGAAATGACGCGGGACTCGTGCCTCGGCCGTATGAGGAAGATCACGTTCGACGAAAATTTCCCCTCCGGCTACGTTAAGAACTTGGCCAAACATTGGGGAAGAGAATGTGCTTTGACAAACAAAGGCTTGGGATGGGTTATCCCACAACTTACAGGTCCTTTGTCGCGTAGCAGTAGCGTTGCATCATCTAAACCCTTTTCGGTTTATTATTTTCAATAATGAACCTTTGTAATCGACCAAGAGAAAAAATGTTTTTAACCCCCCCTCCTCCCCCCTCAAAATTTGTTCGTTTACGTTCCAAGAAGCGTAGAATCCAAAAATCTAATAAAAATAAATAAATAAAAAATAAAAAAATACGATTCCACCAAAACTGTTCTTTTACCAAGAAGTCGAGTATCTAAATAGAATGAATGAGTTCGAAAGTCAGCTCTTTTAAGAGCAGGCTGTGGTGTCGGCCATGTTTTCTGCTTCCATAAGGAATCAACGTTATTTTCCCGACGTCATAAATCGTCGAATCATGCACCGATTTCCATGCATTTTTTTTTTTATATCTTCAAGTGAAACCAATCTCTAGCTATCCGTTTTGGCGTTTTGGGGGAAAAACGTCTCTAGAAGCTGCAATTCATCAACAAAGTCACAGCTAAGAGGGTTACTCTCTTCGAGTGATGATTGCTTTGTGGGATGATGATTTATCGCAAATCTCCTCTGACGGATGTCTTTCTTAGCTCTCGCAAAAATTTGCTTGAAAAATCAATAAAACTAGAGAAAAGAAATCCCTTAATTTGGTTTTATTGCAGAATAACTTCTTGAAAAAGTTGCCACACAAATGAATGTTACAATATGAGCACTAATAGTGTTGATATTCAATAAAGTCTGTAATATGGATACTTTAAAATACAAAATGTGAAGACGAAACGCTTGCATACGAGTCTGCAACACATTGGGACATTTTATGTCTTTAGTTGCAGACTCGTATGCAAGCTCTAAGAGCCCCTCAGCTGATCCGGACCCTGGGCATCGTCAAGTAAATGTCCTAAAGCGGCTACATACGAAATTACAGCTTCCTAGTAAAGCATAGAAATTACCTATCAAAATGATTTAACCCCCGCTTCACAAATCAAACCGTTCTCGCAATATTCGGATCACCTGCTATGAATCAAATCATCGAAACACCAGCTCAATGAAATCATCAGAAATTAACAAGCGGTTGCAATCATGTTCACAATACCAATTATTGGGAATGATCACCTGAGTGTACACAATAAATTATTCAAATAACCATGCTCATAATTCAGCTTGTTGGCCACGCACTTCGCAGTAGTTAACATCACATGGTTGGATAAATCGAGAGCTTTCGAACGAATGGTCAACGAACTTTGTGGGATGAAAAACGACGAAGTACAATTTCCCTAGGAACGACCCGGTTGTAAGCGGAAATCATTAGAATATTTCCGTCAGCAATTTTCGTTATTCAATTTCCGTGACGTTTTATTAGTTTATGTGCCATAGCAAAGACATAAAATGTCAAAAAGAAAATCACAAAAATGCGCTCGTTAGGTTACAATGAAGGATTGGGTCTAATTATCATTTAAAAAACATTGGTCAACGACTGCTAGAAATCTCATAACGTTCCTTTATTTGGACAGTTCAAATTTTTTGAAATTTATAACAAAATGGCTTGTCTGTCCTTAATTCAGTTATTTCATTTTTCTCCAACGTTTCTCACCAGGAACTTGGAAAAAAATTACTGAATTAAGGAAAAACAGACGTTCGTATTGCAATTTTTTAGAAATCTCATAATCGCTTTCAAACATCCCGAGTGAAAGTTGAGGTGTGAAATTCTCAAAAATCAGTAGGTATCACAAAACCTTGAGACATTTCATATGAAGGATCCATATTATTTATTCATTTCTCATTATTCGTTGAGGATGAAAATCAATATGAATCTATGTAAATAACATATCATCAATCGTACGCCGTCCGAAGCTTTTCTCAAAAAGTATTGGACCATACTTTAAGAAATTTGGATTAAAAATCATTCACCGGTCGGGGATGTGCCAGTAACATCGGCGTCGCGTTCGAACAACACTAAAGGGTAGAACCTAAGTGCTGAAATATTAAAAAATCGAGAGCCCCAATCAGAATGCCCCAAGATGCATTTCCATTTCCAAAAATTGTGAAGCCATTTACCTGAGAGAAAATTTCAAGAATACTTTAACTGACCCTCATCCATAACGTAAAAACATGAATAGTATGACAAAAAATGGTCACCAGAATTCATCTATTTGCGATTTGTTTCTTGACGGCTGAGGTATCATAAATCAATAAAGGAAACATTATCTACTGTATACTCTGAATCATTGACTAATGCCTATCTGAAAAATGGAACGTAATCCATTCAGTATCGAAGCGATCTCAGTAAATACATGCCCGACATTGCAAGAACTGATAGAGTCACAAAACGTCAGGAACTGCATGGATAACTTCACTGTTCCAATAACTGGTGAGTTCTGGTGCAAAAGTGCGTTATCGTAACACTAATAGACCACAAAATCTGAGATATTGCTCAGAAACTTTTCACTCAGTTCTCTACCGTACAACTGAAGAATGAAAAACTGAAAACATTACAGCATATTTTGAATCAATGACTAATGACTATCCGAAAAATGGTACGTAATCCATTTAGTATCAGAGCAATCTAAGTACATACCTGCCCGATGTGACAAGAACTGATATAGAGTCACAAAACGTGCAAGGATAACCGAAAGGAACTGCATGGCACTGGTGCTGCACTGTTCCAAAAACCGGTGACGTCTAATGCAAGAGCTTTGTCATAACACAAAAAGACCCCAAACTTTTGAGATATTGCGCTGAAACTTTTCACTCAGTTCTCTACCGTAAAACTGAATAATGAAAAACTGAAAATATTACTGCATGTTTCGAGTAATTGACCAATGGCTATCGAAACGATCTCAGTACATACCTGCCCGATGTGGCAAGAACTGATAGAGTCACAAAACGTGCAAGGATAACCGCAAGGAACTGCACGGCACTGGTGCTGCACTGTTCCAAAAACCGGTGACGTCTAATGCAAGAGCTTCGTCGTAACAAAAAACCGCTGAAACTTTTCACTCTTTTCTCTACAACCAATCTATTCTAGCAACATATCTGTTCTCGCGCATGGAGCTGGTGAACCTAAGAATGACAGTTGCAACAAGTGTAACCCCCACATTTATGAAGTGGTAAAAAACATAAAAGCGTGACTATCGCATTAAAAAGTTGTCGAAATTTTCTAACACACATTAAAACAAGACATTTACATATAGTACCTATTAAATAACTAATATTTCACCAGTTAAACAAAATCAAGTGGTACGCGAAAACTTTTTGTCCTTATGAATGGTCCAACAGTTCAAAAAGTTAAAGAACCCCTGTAAACAGTCGAGGTGCATTTGAATCATGAATGAGTTCTTTTACGACTTTCAATCGTACCAACCATCTCGGGCGTTAAAAACCCATAGTCAAATTATTCAAGGTCGCATCATCTTTCTGCCTCATAATACTGATGCATCGGTAGAATTTGAACATATTCCAAAGGGATTACCCATGGGGTTACTTAGGGGTTTGGTTTAATACATGAAAACTTACAGCTGTCGCTAACCGTGGCTGATTGATTAAAATCACCTAAAAGGGTGACTGATATTCCGGCAAACGGGAGGGGCGACCTAAATATAGGTTCTTGTTGCATACGTTTCTCTACTCTAGGAAACATCTCGAAGCATAGCATGCTGACCTCATCCATAATTATAACTTCACATATTTCAATCCACAAAATAAAGTATTTGAATCGTAACTATTTTCAAAAGAAATGCAAATATTGAGTGAAGTTTAACTCCTCTAACGTTGAATGCAGGTTTTCCAGTTGGAGCGCACAGCAGACCTCGAAGAGATTCTAAATTCACTCCAGTTGAGTTGTGGAAGCGAACCAGAAATGAGCGTTACCCAAGGGTGCGAAAATGGTATTTTAACTATTTTTAAACGGAAGAATATTCCATCCTAAGAAGTTTACAGGCTAAATTTGACATGTAGAATTTTACTATACCCACAGAGTATGGAAAAAGTGGTCATTCTGAAGATTTGACAAAAATTCACTTTTCAGATTGATTTTTCACCAATTAAAACATCTTAAAAAATATTTTTGTTACTTTAGGGAGATGGACACTTCAACACCCTTTCCAACAAACTAAAATCAAACGAACTAAATCACTCGTGACTAAGTAGTGGAAACCCATTTCAAAACGGAAGTTAGTGAAAAACGTTGTCTCTTTCCACGAAATATAATGAGTTACAATATTAAATCGATTTCGACGGTGAGGCCATCATCAGTAACAAACAATAACTGAAGACAAATTTCAAACTGGTAGGAAATTCAGGGATAGAATAGAAGAGCATCAGGAGGATTTCAGGGAAAATAAGGGTAAGTCTACATAACATCTTAAGGAATCCAATCATAGTTACAATTTTGAATTGACAGATAGACAGTTTGTAGAATTTCTTCATTTTTGTCCAAAGGGAGGTATGTTGAATGTACTTGAAAAATTCGAAATTATCAAAAGTGACAGATCTGGTGAATGTTTAAATGAGGATATACCTTAATATATTTCACCACTGATATGTCTATTTCTATAAAGCTTGGAATGATCCCTACACACTGTTGAAACCATATTTAGTTATTTTTCCCCTTTCACTTCATCTAATTAGCTATAATCCCCCGTCAGTTTGTTTCCACGTAATTGGTTGTACCTCCTGCCCCTTTCCTTTCTCTTGACCAATGGGATTAAATCTCCCTTCACCTGCGACTATAAAAGCTGTGTCCTTTCTAATGTGTCTTCAGTTATTGTTTGTTACTGATGATGGCGTAACCGTCGAAATCAATTTAACATTGTAACTCATTATATTTCGTGGAAATAGACAACGTTTTTCACTTCCGTTTTGGTAAAATCAAATTTAAATTTTCTCAGGTAATTAATGGAGTTACGGCCGTTTTAG